>CAUYON010209093.1:0-13958 GCA_963573935.1 Arctocebus calabarensis | reverse complement strand
AGTAGGCACTAAATACAGTAGAACCTTCATAGTTAACCACATCCCTATACTGACCACCTCCTTAAAATGACCTAACTTTCAAAGACCAGATATGTACCTCCCTGTCCTTAATGTACAGCAGGCCTAGTTCTTTATGTTGACTACCTCTATATTGACCAGTTTGTCACAATCCCTTAGATCAGTGGTTCTCAACCTTCCTGATGCCACAGCCCTTTAACACAGTTCCTATGGGTCGCAAACCACAGGTAGAAAACCGCTGCCTTAGATGGTCCAGTTACAGAGGTTCTATTATAGATGTTTCTTGAATGCTTCTCAGAACAGCACTCAAATGCCACAAATGCAACTCACCTCCCTTCTAGGATGGGCAAAATATGCGTGCACTGATATCCAGATGAAACGATGAGCCCACTGGACATCGAGTTCTTTGGTTTATTGTGGTAGAAGCTGAAGAGGCTGTCTATTCCATAGGCAACCTTGGGAATCCCATAGCACTCAAAAAGAAGCTCCGACATCATTTGTCGTGAATACAGTGGGTTGCACACAGCTTCTGTCAAAACTATGGGATGATCAACACAACCCTACTTTGAAAGAAAAAGGCAAATAGATGAGTGGTATAACAGAAGACTTTTTTTTTTTTTTGAGACAGTCTTAGTATGTCACCCTCGGTAGAGCAACGTGGCATCACAGCTCACAGCAACTTCAAACTCGGGCTTAACTGATTCACTTGCCTCAGCCTTCCATGTAACTGGGACTATAGGTACCAGCCACAATGCCCAGCTATTTTTGTTGTTGTTGTTGTCACTGTTGTTTAGCAGGGTTGGGCCGGATTCAAACCTACCAGCCCAGAACATGTGGCCAGTGCCCTAACCACTGAGCTACAGGCACTGAGCCTAACATAAGACTCTTGTAAAGCATAAAAATCCTTATTGCAGGACTGAATTTGCTTTTGATTTCTTAATCAAAACCCTGATCAGAAGCAACTGTAAATCTCAATACTGGAAAATATGAACATACAGTCAATTTAAGTTATTAAGGCCCATCCAATTATCAGCAAATCTTGTTGGCTCTATTTTCAAAAAAAGCTCCAGAACCCAACTGCTTCTATTTTTTTTTTTTTTTAAAAACAGAGTCTCAAGCTGTGGCCCTGGGTAGAGTTCAGTGGCGTCACGGCTCACAGCAACCTCAAACACTTGACCTTAAGTGATTCTCTTGCCTCATCCTCCCAAGTAATTACAGGCACAACGACTGGCTATTTTTTTGTTTCAGTTGTCATTGTTGTTTTTTTTTAGCTGGCCCTGCCGGGTTCCAACATGCCAGCCTTGGTGTATGTAGCTGGCGCCCTACCCACCCACTGAACTACGCGTGCCACCCCCAACTGCTTCTTACATTCCCTTGTACCTCCCCACTCTAAATCACCATTATCCTTCAAGTGGATTTTTTTTTTTTTTTTTTTTGCAGTTTTTGGTCGGGGCTGGGTTTGAACCCACCACCTCTGGCTTATGGGGCCGGCAGCCTACTCCTGTGAGCCACAGGCGCCACCCTCAAGTGGATTATTTTGACAGACTCTAAACAGGTCCCCCTCTTTCCCTCCTACGAACTACAACAGTTCATTCTCCATAAAAGAGCCATAGTGATTGTACTGAAACACAGGTCATGTTCTTGCTCTGCTTAATACCCTGTAATGGCTCCCCGTTTCACTCAGAGTAAAAGCTAAAAGACATGGGAATTGTCCCCTCACTACTCTGACATCCTCACACATCCAGGTAGTGTGCTTCTTTCATCACTTTTTGGCCTTTTGGCTAAGATAAAGAGGACGTCCCTCTTCAGGTACTACTCTCTGGCTCACTCTGGCTGCAGTTAGCATTAGGGCACACTCCTGCTTCAGGGCCTTTTAACTGGCTACTCCCTGTGACTGGAATACATTTCCCTCAGATACTCACACAGCTTGCGTTCATCACCTATTTCAAGTCTTTGCTCAAACATCACCTTCTCCGTAAGTCCTACCCTGCCCAACTTACTGAAAAAATGTAACCTCCTCCTCTCCTTCTATCATGGCATAGACTTTCCACACTAACTCAATAAGCTCAGGAAGTTCTGTTATTTTACAGATGTATTTTAAATACCTTAAAAAGTGCCTGACATAAAGTGGTCAATACATATTTGTTAATAAATCAATCTATTACCAAAGAGCACATATTCCCCAATGTGTACTCCAAGAAAAAAGGACAGGTGTTCTCGCTGCTATACGCCAGCGCCTAGCACAGAGCCTATCCACATTAGGCATGTAATGTTTGCTCGACTGACTAAATGACAATACGAGTTACTGAAATGACTATTATCTCTAGGAGAGCAGAGGGGAGACAAGCGCTCACCCCACCCTCAAAACCAGCCCACCCCGCTCTTCACCTGTGAGGAGACACCCAAGTGCTGGAAGCTGTAATCAAGCAGCAGCTCCTGCAGCTCCAAGTTGACAGGCACGTTGCGGTCGAAGGGTGAACGCAGCATCCAGCGCAGCGGTTCCAGGCTGCCCAATGCATTGCCCACCTGCGGGCCCGCCCCGCCCCGCGCCCCGCCACGCCCGCGGGCGCACACCGCGCGGAACTGCAAGCGCGGCTCGGGGCCTGGGTCCGGTCCGGGACATACCCAGCCAGCGCGGACCTGGAACGACCCGTTGTCCAGCACCAGTGGCACTGGCAGTGGCCCGTGGGTCACCGGGCCGGCCTCCAGCACCGTATCAGGGGCAGCGCGCGCGTCCCGGAACGGGAACACGTTGGCCGCCATCTTGGAGAGCTCAGCCGGCCCCGCCCCTCGCCGCAACGTCCGCTCCAGCAATATGAGGCCCTACCCCCGCGTCCACCGCGAGACTGAGGCACTAAAATGCCTCAAAACGCCTCCCCTCGCAAAGTCTGGCTAACGGTCCCACCTGACTGGCCCTTAAGCGACCAGCCCGCCCGGGACCGCCCATCTTGACTGAGAAATTGTTCCTTTGATTAACATCGCCTGTTCAACCACCCCCTTTTGCTCCAACCGGGACTCACTACCAGAAAGCTCCGCCCACAAGGCGTAACGCAATCAGGCTCCTCCCCTTCCTTGTCTCGAGGAACGTCGAGCTTGGCGGGCCCCGCCTCTCCTCTTGGCCACGCCCCTTTCGTCTTTGACCTGCCCTCGACAAGACGCGGCCCCGCCTCCCTAAGTTACTGGGTCCATGGTCTTGGTTCCTCTTCTTTTTTGGTTGCGAAGCAAACTCAACTCTGAGGTACTGATGGTTTAATTTCTTGACCTGCGAGTTCAGTACGCAAGTATGTTCATTTTGTGAAAATCCCCCACGTTATCCACTTACAGTTTGTGTGCTTTTCGTATTTTATGCAGTCTATATAAAATTTAAAAATAGATTTATCGGCTCTCACCTGTAATCCTAGCACTTTGGGCGGCCGCGGCGGGTGGATTGCCTGAGCTCAAGAGTTGGAGACCAGCCAGAGCTAGAGCGAGACCCGGTCTCTAAAAATAGCCGGGCGTTGTTGGTGGGCGCTGTAGTCCCAGCTACTCCGGAGGCTGAAGCAAGAGAATCGGTTGAGCCCAAGAGTTGGAGGTTGCTGTGAGCTAAAGACAGCACGGCCCTACCAAGCGTCTACTACTGACCTACTGAGACTGTCTCAAAGAGAAAAAAAATAAATTTATCTATTAACTCTCAGAGTAGGAGGGAGACTGGGTCCTCTCCCTAAGGCCTCAACCACTGAGAAAAGGACTGCCAGTTCCCCAAAATGTAGTCTCCCTTTCTTCCTTTGATTGGTCACCTCGCTTGATGTGATCATGTGACTAAGTTCTGGCAAGTAGAGGAGGGAGTGATATGACCACTCCCAGTTTTAGCCACTGCTTTCCACAGCAATGGGCTTAACAAGGGAATTAGAGCAGCTTTTGGGCGGCACCTGTAGCTCAGTGGGTAGGGCGCGGCCCTATATACAGAGGGTGGCGGGTTCGGTGTCGCCCCGGCCAAACTGCAACAAAAAATAGCCGGTCGTTGTGGCGGGCGCCTGTAGTCCTAGCTACTCCGGAGGCTAGAGGCTCAGGCAAGAGAATCACCTAAGCCGAAAAGCTGGAAGTTGCTGTGAGCTGTAACAGCACAGCACTCTACCCTGGGCAGTAAAGTGAGACTCTGTCTCTAAAACAACAACGACAAAAAGTAAGTTGATCACAAGGGATGGATGTAAATAGACATGCTTAGTGAGAGATGAAGCCAGAGACCTTTCTCAAGAACCTCTATTAACACACTTTTGCCAAGAGGTAAGCCCAGTGGCAAAAATCAGATGTATGGCTTGGTGCCCATAGCTCATTGGTTAGGGCACTGGCCACACGTACCGAGGTTGGAGGGTTCAAACCCAGCCCAGGCCAGCTAAACGACAATGACAACTGCAACAATAAAAAAAGCCAGGGGTTGTGGTGGGGGCCTGTAGTCCCAGCTACTTGGGAGGCTGAGACAAAAGGATCACTTGAGCCCAAGAGTTTGAGGTTGCTGTGAGCTGTGATGCGACAGCACTCTACTGAGGGTGGCATAGTGAGACAATATTTCAAAAAAAAAAAATTATATGTATTGCCATACAACACAAGCCCGTTGTTTCAAACATCTGAAGGTACACATCATTAAATTAAGAGGAAAACAAGCAGAATACAGAGACCAGTAAATATAAGTGAGTGTAAATTTAAGAATTACATCTCTGTATACTAATATGAAAAACTCCAAGATATATTTTGTAAAGAAATAAATTAAGGCAGTCTACAGTGTATAGGGAACTCCTTTCAAGGAGGAGGAGACTTATATTTGTTTTTGCTTGTAATATGTATAATGCAGGTAGAAAAACTAATAAAAGAGTTTAGCTGTAAGAAAGGGGACAAGGTCCATGAGTCAGGTATGAAAGACTTTTTTATGGCATACTTTTTTTTTTTTGAGACAGAGCCCCAAGCTGTCACCCTGGGTAGAGTGCTGTAGCATCACAGCTCACAGCAACCTACAATTCCTGGGTTCAAGCGAGTCTCCTGTCTTCATCTCCCAAGTAGCTGGGACTACAGGCACCCACCACAATGCCCGGCCATTTTTTGGTTGCAGCCATCATTGTTGTTTGGCGGCCCAGGCTAGATTGAAACCCACCAGCTCAGGTGTACGTGGCTGGCGCCTTAGCCCGTTGAGCCACAGGCACCGAGCCTTTATGGCATACTTTTTGATACATTTTTGATTTTTTTTTTTTTGAGACAGTCTCACCCTGTCTCCCTGGGTAGAGTTCAGTGACATCATAGCTCACTGCAAACACAACTCTTGTGCTCAAGAGATCCTCTTCCCTCAGCCTCCCAAGTAGCTGAGACTACAGACACCCACCACAATGCCCAGCTAGTTTTTCTATTTTTAATTGAAATGGGGTCTGGCTCTTGCTCAGGTTAGTCTTGAATTCCTGAACTCAAGTAATCCACTCACATCAGCCTCCCAGAGTGCTAGATTATAGGCATGAACCAGTACATCCAGCCTTTACATTTGATTTTTGAACAATGTGAATGTATATAACCTTTTCAAAAAAAAATTAGCACAATGTATGGGTGAAGCAGAATGGATTATTATTCCTAGTTCTTTGCTACTTTATAATAGGATTATACATCTATACCAGTTGCCATGTATCTTTGTAGGACCTGTAGACATTGATAATGGACTTGGTTGTGTGACTTGGTTGGGAGACTATTACTGAATGTGGTTCAACCAGAGGCTTTAAATGTGCTGATGTGGTGAGACCGCTCTCTGGCACTTCTGCTACCAGTCATGAGAAGACCACACACACTTAAAGAGGTTAAGAGATATTTGGTGAAGCCAGGCACAGTGGCTCATGCCTGTAATCCTAGCACTCTGGGAGACCAAGGATGTGAGTCACCTGAGCTCAGGAGTTGGAGACCAGCCTAAGCAAGGGCGAGACCCCATCTCTACTAAAAATTGCCAAGCACTGTGGTGATCACTGTAGTGAACTGAAAAAAAAAAAAAATACATGGAGTAAATCCTAATCAAAACTGCACTCTGGAGCCCAGTCCAACCAAACTGTGATTTAATGTTTTAGCTGCCCCACGGAGTTTTGAACAAGAAAGATGTTTGCCCTTATAAACCACTGAAATTCTGGGGTTGCTATGTAATATTATTGCAAAAGAAAATTGACTAGGCCAGGCAAGGTGACTCACGACTATAATCCCAGCACTTTGGGAGGCTGAGGTGGGCAGATTGCCTGAGCTTATAGGTTCAAGACCAGCTTGAGCTAGAGCGAGATTCCCGTCTCTAAAAATAGCCAAGCATTGTGGCAGGTGTCTATAGTCCCAGCTACTTGGGAGGCTGAGGCAAGAGAATCGCTTGAGCCCAAGAGTATGAGGTTGCTGTAAGCTATGAGGCTATCCAGTAGAATTTTGCACAGGGGAAATATGCAAACTGATGGAAATGTTCTATAATCTGTGACAGAGAGTTCAATCTGTGGCCTGTGGGCTGCATGCTGATTTTTTTTAGGACTTTTTTTTTTTTTGCATATATGTGGTATCAAATATCATGAAGTGTGTGCATAGACATTTATTTTTTTGCTAATCAGCTTTTGTCAGTGTTTGTGTATTTAATGTGTAGCCCAACACAATGTTTCTTCATCCAATGTGTGGCAGAGAAAAGTTTGGATACCCCTAAGATATCTAACAAGGTGGCCACTAAACTTGAAATATGAATAGTGCAACTGAGGAACTGAATTTTTTGTTTGTTTTTTGAGGCAGAGTCTCAAGCTGTCACCTTGGATAGAGTTCCATGGTGTCATAGCTCATAGCAACACTCCAACTCAGGCTTAAGCAATCCTCTTGCCTCACTTTTTCTATTTTTAGTAGAGACGGGGTCTCACCTTTGCTCAAGTTGGTCTTGAACTACTGAGCTCAAGCAATTCACCTGCCTGGGCCTCCCAGAATGCTGGCCTTTTTAATGTTAGTAATTTTAATAAATTACATTTAAATTAAATAGCCATAATAGTATGTGGGTAGTGGCTACTCTGTTGCTGTGTAGCACTAGACAAAAATCTACAACTGTGATTATTTGTACACGGAAATGACTAGAAGAAAATACATCAGGCTCAAGTGGCTAAGGCGCGAGCCACATACACCTGAGCTGGCAGGTTTGAATCCAGCCCAGGCCCACCAAACGACAATGGCTGCAACAAAAAAATAGCCAGGCATTGTGGAGGGCGCCTGTAGTCCCAGCTACTTGGGAGGCGGAGGCAGGAGAATCGTTTGAGCCCAGGAATTGGAGGCTGCTATGAGTTGTGATGTCACAGCACTCTACCCAGGGTGACAGCTTGAGGCTGTGTCTCAAAAAAAAAAAAAAAGAAAGAAAGAAAGAAAGAAAAGAAAATACATCAGAAGCCTATTGTATCAGTTTCCAGCTGCTGTAATGACGTACCACAAACTGGCATGGCTTAAAACAACATTTTTTTTCTGGAGGCATCAAGGTGTCAGGAGGACCATATACTCACTGAAGTCTCTAGAAAAGAACTTGTCCCATGCCTTTCTCTTAGCTTCTGGTATTGCCAGCTGTGAGGGTTAATTTTATGTAACAATCTGACTGGGCCACAGCATGCTCAGTTATTTGGTCAAACTGGGTGCTTTCTCTGAGGGTTTGGATGAGGTTAACATGTAAATCCCATAGGTTAAATCAGATTGCCCTAATGTGGGTTGGCCTCACCCAATCCATTGAAGGCTAGATTAGAACAAAAGAGCAGACACTGGCCCAGGGCCTGTGGCTCAACGGGCTAAGGCACCAGCCATGTACATCTGAGTTGGCGGGTTCGAATCCAGCCTGGGCCCACCAAACAACAATGACGGCTGCAACCAAAAAATGGCCGGCGTTGTAGCGGGCACCTATAGTCCCAGCTACTTGAGAGGCGGAGGGCAGGAGACTCACTTGAGCCCAGGAATTGGAGGTTGCTGTGAGCTGTGATGCCACAGCACTCTATCCAGGGTGACAGCTTGAGCCTCTGTCTCAAAAAAAAAAAAAAAGAGCTGACCCTCCCCCAAGTAAGGGAGAATTTTTCCTGCCTGTCTTTGGACTGTGACTTCAGCTTTTTTCCTGCCTTTGTACTTGAACTGAAACATCAACTCTTTGTTGGTTTCAAGCCTTGTGGACTTCAGACAGGAATTACACCATCAGCTCTCCTGGTTCTGTGGCCTTTGGACTCAGACTTGAACTAAACCACTGGCTCTCCTGGGCCTCCAATTTATCAGCTCACTCTGCAAATCTTGGTACTTTTCTACCTCCATAATTGCTTGAACCAATTCCTTATATGTGGTACGTGTATACTTGCATACATATGTATTATTAGTGCTAGATTCTCTGGAGAACCTTGACTAAAACACCAGCAATCCTTGATCACTTCAGTCTCTACCACCATCATCACATGGTGTTCTCCCTGGGTCTCTGTCTCCTCTTATAAAGATACTAGTCATAATGGATTAAGGGCCCACCCTCCTTCCATATGATCTTAACTAATTGCATCTGTCTTTTTAGCCTATTTCCAAACAAAGTCACATACACAGATACCAGGGGTTAGGACTTCAACATATCTTTTTGAGAGACACAATTCAACCTATAATGCCGACTAGGTTTTGAGGGAATTAAACCATGAAACCACAAGCCTGGACTATAAAAGACTGTAAGCAGACTAGGATCCCAAACCTGCACCAGCAAAAAGCTGTGTGTGAAAGCTATATAGCCCCCAAAGAAGGGTTACCCTCCACGGTAGTCAGGAGGATAATGGATAAGGAAGAACTTCTCAGAAGGCCTACAATGGACACAGGAGTTCTTCCCAGAGAGATCTACCAAGAACTTAGTCCACTTCCAGGGCAGAGAACCCAGAAATTCCTGCACAACAGGGTTTGGTCATTGGTAGAAACAAGTGATTGCTGTATGGGGAGCTTTAAAAGCTCTCATGCCTATGTCTCATCCCCAGCGATTCTGATTTAATTTTATGGGGAAGGAGGTCTGGGTATTGGGAGTTTTATCATCTCCCCAAGTGATTCCAATGGAGAGCAAAGTTTGAGAATCGGTGCCCTAGGGCCTTGCAGCTCCACGGTGTGCTTCACTGCCCAGCAGCCTTAGCATTACCCAGAACCTCCAGCCCCACCCAGACCTAGTGAATCAGAACCTGTACTAAATACACCTTCTATTTCTTTCTTTCTTTTTTCTTTCTTTTCTTTTTTTTTTGTAGCAACAGAGTCTCACTTTATCGCCCTCGGTAGAGTGCCATGGCGTCACACAGCTCACAGCAACCTCCAGCTCTTGGGCTTAGGCGATTCTCTTGTCTCAGAGTAGCTGGGACTACAGGTGCCCGCCACAATGCCCGGCTACACCTTCTATTTCTTTATTCCCTTTCTCCCTATAACTTGGAAGTTATACATTCTCTGTTCATTTGCTGTTCTCATTCTTGTTGATGGTTGTGGTAGTGGTAGTGGTGATGGTTACCCTTAAATTTTAACATTCATATACAACATTAAGCCTAAATTTAATTAATATTTCTCCCTATATCTGAATTTAAAAACCTTAGAAGACCAAGCCTTCAATCATTCTCTACTGTCTTAGAGGTTATTTGCCAAAATCTTAGTTCCACCTTAGATTCCTAGAATTGGTTAGGTGGTAGTACTTGCTTAAGTACTTCCTACAATCTCCTTTCTCTGGGTTCAGTTTCTTTTTTGCTGAAGTCCATCATTCGATAGTTCTTTCAGTAATTGTTGATGGCTGAATCTTTGCCTGAAAAGCAAATATCTTTATTTTATTCTTGCTTTTGTCTGGATGTACAATTTGAAGTTGACAGTTGTCAGTTTTCTCACCTCTATATATCATTCCACTGTCTTTTGACCTTTATGGTTGCTGCTGATTTGTCTCCTGTCAGTCTAATTGACTTTCCATTTAATTACTTGGCTTTGAGGGGGATGGGAGACAGGATCTTGTTCTGTCACTCAGACTGGAGTGCAGTGATACAATCATAACTCACTGCAACCTTGAACTCCTGTCCTGGGCTCAAGTGATCCTCCTGCCTCAGCCTCCGTAGTAGCTAGGAATATAGGTGCATGCCACAACACCTGGCTAATTTTCAAAAGAGTCTTGCTATGTTGCCCAGACTGGTCTCAAACTCCTAGCCTCAAGTGGTCCTCCTACCTCAGACTCCCAAAGTGATGCACTGTGGTTAGCAAGAATTACTTATTTTTTACATGGTTGCTTTTAAGTCTTTTTGCTTTTAATACACTGAAATTTCATTTCAAAGAGATTTTTAAAATCTAGTTGGTTTTTCCTTCAGTGTCTTGGTTTTTATGCTTCAGTTGCTTATCTTATGCCTCGAATAATTTGAAAGATTTTTTTTCTTTTTTTTTTTTAGAGATAGAGTCTCATTTTGTTGTCCTCAGTAGAATGCCGGCATCACAGCTCACAGCAACTTCCAGCTATTGGGCTTAGGCAATTCTCTTACCTCAGCCTCCCAAGTAGCTGGGACTATAGGCGCCTGCCACAGTGCCCGGCTATTTTTTGTTGCAGTTTGCTGGGGCCAGGTTTATGAGGCTCATATACCCTTGGTATATGAGGCTGGCACCCTACTCACTGAACCACAGGTGCCACACGAAAGATAGTTTGCATAGTCTCTATCAAGTTAGTCTATTATTTGAAATGCTTGGGAGGATAATACTGTGTTGTTTTATGTGTCTTCTGATTCACTATTTTGATAATAGGTTCATCTAATGTTTTGTAGTTTTTTATTATTAGTTCATTTCAATGAATCTTTTTCTGCAAGAACCCAATCTAGGTTGGTTTGGGTTGAAGGCATGCAACACCAAAGAATTAGTAAATATGCTTCGTCCCGATGTCTCAGAACTATCACCAGCCAGAAACTTTTATGTGTATGTGTGTGTGTGTGTGTGTGTATATATATATATATATTTTTTTTTTTTTTGAGACAGAGTCTCACTGTGTCACCCTTGGTAGAGTGCAATGGCATCACAGCTCACAGCAACTTCAAACTCTTGGGCTGAAGCCATTCTGTTGCCTCAGCCTCCCAAGTAGCTGGGACTACAGGTGCCCACCACAACACCCAGCTATTTTTAGAGACTAGGTCTTGCTCTGGATCAGGCTGGTCTTGAACTCCGGAGCTCAGGCAATCCACCCACCTTGGCCTTCCAGAGTGCTAGGATTACAGATGTGAGCCACAATGCCTGATCCAGAAACTTATATTTTATGTTAATTTCTTAGTGTGGCAGTTTTAGACTACACAGGCAGTTAAATTTTACTCCCAAGCTCACGTGAGGTACAGGCTCATGATTACTAATTCTCTTGTGAACTTTGTTTTTTCACCTCTCCCCCAAAATAAAACAGACTGACAATCATCTGACAATTGTCTCAATCTTCTTACTGCATTGTGGAAGGATTTGTTTTTAGCTACCTTTTCAGTAAGTGCATGAAAGGTTCTTAGGAGGGCTTGGCTTTATGTTGAGGCATGGTTCTAACTCTCCATGTCCCCTGGACAAACTTTCAACTCTTATCTTCTGTAGGTATGAAGGCTAAACTTCTAGATTACTGACGACAATAAGCCACCCCTAGGCAAGCACTCATATGATTCTCTCCCTGTTTTCTATTCTTTCTTGGTTGCTTACATCTAAACATTTCCTTTCCTCTTTTTTTTTTTTAATTAAGCTTGTGCTATATGATCTTCTTTTAAAAAAAGAAAAGCTTAGCCCTGCATTTAAAAGAATGTTGTATTTTATCTGGCATTGTTTTGTTTTGTTTCTGAGGCAGAGTCTCACTTTGCCACCCTCAGTAGTGTGCTGTGGCATCATAGCTCATGGCAACCTCAAACTCTTGGCCTCAAGTAATCTACTTGCCTCAGCCTCCTGATTAGCTGGGACTATAGGCACCTGCCACAATGCCTGCCTATTTTTTCTTTTCTTTTCTTTTTTTTTTTTTTTTAGAGTGGGGTCTCACTCTTGCTCAGGCTGGTCTCAAACTCGTGACTTCAGGCAATCCACCCACCCCTTCCTCCCAGAATGCTAGGATTGCAGGTGTGAGCCACTGCGCCTGGCCATTAAGCTTTTTTAGATATCAGAAGCAAGGTACTTTACAAGTTATCTATTTTACCATATTACTGAAAGTACAAGTTGTAGTTTATTCCATACTTTGGTTACTTTCCATGTCTATCAATCACTTTAATTATGAAGTGCTCATTGCTCTTATACTTATGAATCTGCCTTCGGGTTGGAATGACATTATCTGTTTGTTCAAATTTCCCTGACTCTTACTCCCAGTTGCTCACTTAGGAGCCTCTGCAGGCATTCAGTCATTTCTTCTCCTGCCAAAAAGTCCCTTGATGTTCTTGGACATTCCTAGGAGACCTCCCAGTACCCTGAATCCTGTGGCCCTCGTTTCCATCTCTTGCTGGATCTTTCCATGATTGCCCTAGAAGGTCAATGTCCCTTAACTTCTCAGATACTCTTTGTTGGTCAGGAGAGGGTGCTTTTCTGCCCCTGTTAAGTTTGACTCAAAGAGCCTCAAAGCAGCATGATTTGGCACTCAATGTATTACCAAGATTTTTACAGAACAGCTTTATGTTTCTACTCAACCCTTCTTCCTATGGCTAGCCATAACTCCGTTTTCTGGATCAGTATACAATTTAGTGTCAGATGCTGCATGAGTTTTAGAATTTCCCCACCCCAAGCCTATCTTCAGTATTTTCTCTTAGAATTATTCCTCTCCCATGAGGCTCCTCTCTGCCTCATGCCAATAAATATCTTTCTCTTTAATTTTAGGTTTCACCACACTTTGTCAAAACATGCAAATCCCCTTCTGGTGGTCAGACCCACCAAGTTGCTAGATGATGGCCCAGGATAAGGCATTTGCTTCATCTGAGACCCTAGCTGTCTTCATCTCATTTAGTGTCACCATAACAGAATACATGGGATTGGGTATTTTATGACAAAAAGAAGTTTGTTTGCTCACAATGCTGGACTGGAAAGTTCAAGATCAGGCAGCCAGTTTGGTGAGTCTCTTGCGGCTTCAACTTGGTGGGTGTGACCACTAGATAGATCATTCATCTATCATCTATCCTTCACTCACTGATTGATCTATTCATTGGCTCATCCATCCAACCATTGATCTGGGTATCAGGAATCTCTAAAACACTCTCCATTTGATTCTGATTTCACCCAGCCTAGCATTTGCTGTGGATAGTTATTTGGGGACTAAATCTGAACCGCTGTGCAGGCAAGAGCTGTCTTAGTTTTTAGCTTTGCCCCCAAAGCAGATCCTGAGATGAAGATTCAGGTGTGGTTGATTTATTTTGGAGGTGATCCCTGGAAGTACAAGTGAGGAAGTAGAGAAAGAGAGATGGGGGTGGTGAAGTCAAATAAATAAAGGGTGCCTTGATGAGATCATAGACATCTGAGGTTCAATCCTGTTGGTCTTCCATGAAACTTTATGGAAGACTTTAAATAACCCATGGTTAAAAGGAAATTGGTAGGGAAAAATCACGTTTGTTCCCTCTGTGCTTAGGGATATATTTGGGACTTTTGCCAACCTACTTACTTATTTTCACCCTGAACTACATGTATGTGACACAACTCCATTGATATGGATTCATTTAAAAGCATGTGCTCTGAGATTCAGACAGTCTGCACTAGCTGTGGGACCTTTTACGTCAATGTTTTCATCTGTAAAGTAGAACAAATCAGACAACCTACCTTCTCATGTTGTGACCATCAGTCAGTAAAACACTTCTTAGCACTTAGCATAGCATTTGTTGTCCTGCAAGGGCTCAAAAAGTTTTAGGTATAATAATGATGACCATTATTTCTGTAATTCAGTATTAGTGGTTGTTTCTGTAGAGATCGAGCTGGGAGGTTATGCTTCTTCATAAACTAGTGTTAGTTTAGGAAGGAAG
>CAUYON010209090.1:0-41371 GCA_963573935.1 Arctocebus calabarensis | reverse complement strand
CCAAACAACAATGACAGCTGCAACCAAAAAATGGCCGGGCGTTGTGGCTGGTGCCTGTAGTCCCAGCTACTTGGGAGGCAGAGGCAGGAGACTCGCTTGAGCCCAGGAATTGGAGGTTGCTGTGAGCTGTGATGCCACAGCACTCTATCCAGGGTGACAGCTTGAGGCTCTGTCTCAAAAATAAAAAAAATACAAAAATAAAAATAAAAAAAAAGAAAGAACGTAGATAAGACAGAAGATATTTAATGTTTTCATCTCTCTTATCCTATTCTTTGAGCATTTTACTGTCAGCACAATTTTCAACCATTCTTTGTTTAATTTCTAAATGCTATTAGATGAATATCAGTTCCTCCTTTGTCAGTTCCATTACAAGACACTTTTTCTTAAATACATAGTCTTTTGGGAAAACAAATGACACATTTTAGCAATTTGATCTTTCCCATATGATTTATAATCTCATCCTTCATACTTAAAGTTTCTAATTCTTTTGACCAATTTGTACTATCTTTACTGCTTTGAAACTTACTAAAGTTCATTTTCTTTTTCCTTTTTATTTTTGTTTGAGATAGTCTCACTTTGCAGCCCCCAGTAGCATGCATTGGGGTCATAGCTCATAGCAACCTCAAACTCTTGGGCTCAAAAGATTCTCTTGCCTTAGGCTCCTGAGTAGCTAGGGCTACAGGCACGTGCCACAATCCTCAACTGTTTTTAGAGACAGTGTCTTGCTCTTGCTCAGGCTATTCTCAAACTCATGAGCTCAAGCAGTCCACCCACCTCGGCCTTCCAGAGTGCTGGGATTACAGGTATGAGGCACTGCACCCAGACTATAGTTCATGTTGTAAAACAAGTGATGGCAAGATGAATATGCAGTGTAGTATCTCAATTTGAAGATCTCCTGGCCTTTGGTTATTTTTCAATAAACATAATTGACAAATAGGGTTTGCAGGTGAAATGTAAGAAAGATGAAAAATAAGTATTTTCTGCTCTGTATAAGAATAAAAGAGATAGCTAGAGTAGGTAGGATTCAGATTATTAGGAGAATTAGTCTCTAGTATAATAAAAAAAGTATTCATATTCATTTTTTATTTTAGCTGACCGTTGATTACCTCCTATTATAACAAATATTAGGCAAGGCTTTTACAATCCTGAAATAATTTCTAGAGATAACATAATCTACCTAATTACAAGAGTGTTCAATCATTGTAATGCTCTAGTTAACATTATAGAAGGAATAAAAAGTAATTCATAATAAAAGTAATATGCATTTCAATATTTAAAGTGCTCAGGCAAATCTCCCTGAGTATCAGTAGTCTGATACTTGGTGCTGTGCATGTAGAATCATCGTGAGTTTGACAGCTACAAATACAGGCTGATAAAGTTGTGCTTACTGGCAACTCCAGTACCATGTGCCAGTGATAAGATTTTTTTCATAGGGTAAAGCACTCTTGGTAATATTCTGTAAACAAAGTACACAGCTGCATTCCTGCAGAATTCAGTGTATATTAAAATCATGCAAAAGTACCTTTGTAAAACAGATTTAAATTCTAAGCCCATAAAATTATAAACAGTTTTTTGCAATACATGAATAGCTATGAAACATTTAAAAATCATGTGGGGTGCAGAACAATCCTTCATTATGCTGTATTTCCCTGCAATTACGGGCTGTCCATCACCCTGACCTCCTCCTACTTAAATGCCAATAGCACTTTCCAATCATCTTAACCACCAAAAATATCCCCACAAATACCCAAAATGCCTCTAGAGGCTACTACTGTCCTCATTAAAAATCACTGATTGAGAGTGAGCAAAGGTACTTGTTTGTAATGAAGCATTGTCATCCTTTACATTTTATTTTTATACTGAATTGATTCTATAGGTTAGGAAAACTGAATTCACTCCAAAGGTGAATTATATCCAGTTAGAAGCTTGCCAATCCAAAAAGATGTAGAAATATTTCTTGGAGAACTTGGCAGATATTAAATGTGGAAAAATTCTTTACTCTTTACATTGTGTGAACCTCTGTGGATTAGGAAAATGGGGTTTGAAAAGTGAAGGGAAGTTCACAGTCTCAATGGTAAATTCAGCTCAGCGCTTATGGCTCAAGTGGCTAAGGCGCCAGCCACATACACCTCAACTGTCGGGTTGGAATCCAGCTCAGCCCCGGCAAACAACAGTGACGGCTGCAACCAAAAAATAGCTGGGCACAGTGACAGGCACCTGTAGTCCCAGCTACTTGGGAGGCAGAGGCAGGAAAATCTCTTGAGCCCAGGATTTGGAGGTTGCTGTGAGCTGTGATGCCATAGCACTCTACCCAGGGTGATAGCTTGAGGCTCTTGTCTCAAAAAAATATATAAAATAAAATAAAATAAATAAAATGGTAGACTTTTGGTAAGGGTAAAGCTGTGGTAGTGAAAAGACCAGGCCCTAATTATAAAACTGTGTTTATCTCCTTCAAATAACATGGTTAGTGCTAAATGGACTAAACTGCTAAACAGTTTCCCTGTTACCTACCTGTATGTCCTTGCAGTTTATTAGTAAATGGCTGTAAATGGCTGCCTTTTTGATTAACCTAAATTTTTCACCTTTTATATACTTTCAGGAATAAATAATTTAATGGCCTACTATTTCTACACTGATGGCATGAAAAGCACCTCTGTTAACCTCCCTGAAGTGATACATATTTTAAGTACCAGAAAGCTCCTCTCAGAAGCTTCCATTCACAAACCATTGTCTTGGTAGATTTTCATATTAATTTGTAAACATTTTCATTCAACTTTAGCCTCAAAGTTTTGAATATGGCTTGAAATGTGTATGTGCCCCAGACAGGCAATTATCCAACTTCCAAAAGCTATTTTTTAAATTACACTCTTAAATTGCAAGAGTAAATGTTGAGTGTGAGTTCAGGTACTCAGTTATTTCAGGGACTTTGCTCTTTTCAGTCCAGAACTAATAAAGTAGGGCATCATCATAAGCTAAAACTAAAAAGCTTTTGCAGTGGTTTTATCACCAGGGAAATTTGTGCATCCTTTAGAAAGACTGTCACCAGGAAAGAAGAAATAAAGGAGTTAAAATTGCTTCAGACCATTGACTCCTTAAGTCCCCCTAGATTCATAGATTGAATTGGCTTTCAAGGGGTAGGAGGAATTATGAGAGGAATTCCCTAAGAAAGCTTACAAATTGATCATAGCCTTGGTAACACTAGTAGGTGTAAGTGTGATAACTATGGAGTAAATGCCAAATGTGGCTTGAAGCTTGGGAAATGGGAAGGAAAAGAGACAATTAACACCTTTTTTTTTTTTCTGGCTTATTGTGTTTTTCTGGCTTATTGGGTGGGTGTGCGATGAGTATGCATCTGTCAATGGGCTTTCAAAAAGAAGGAATACAATCTATTTGAAAATATTTTATCCTTTAAGTACAATTTAGTAGTTATTGTTGCACTGAAACTAGGCAAGCACTGTAGAAACAGAGATAGGCATTTCATAAACCTATCCATAAATTGGTCCCCATTTTAGATATACCCACAAAATGTCATTTCAGGTAGGCATATCTGAGCATATGTAGAACTGCACACATAGGATTGGGAATATAAATGCCTCCAAATTAATAAAAAATCATTTATGATTGTCACTTGAGTAAATCAGTCAAAATTAGAATAATAAAAATCTAGTTGTTATATACATATGTTAAGGAACTTGAGGTTTTACACACCTATTGATGCAGGCCAGCATATATATAATTTTCCCCCAAGAATTCTATTAAGAATTGTCAAAATCCAATTACTGCTTTAGAATTAACCAGGATAAACCTACACTCATCCCTCCTTCCCATTGAATCACAATGAATTTTGCACAAAATAAGTAAGGAAATAGATAAATGACCTCATTTTCTAGTTTGAATATAGTAGTGGGAGGGATATTTCTCAAGGATATGGTTCAATGCTAGATCTTACTTTCAAATGCGGTTCATAAGGCCCATCTGCAGAGGAGAGGAGGATAGGGAGCATCCTTGTTAGAGCACCTATAAATAGACTCTAAGGCCAGCTCCCACAGCTGAGTCACAGGCACAGACTGTAGCTTTCTGCTCTCTTGGCCCACTGCAGCCATAGCATCCTTATTGTTGTAACTCCCAGATTGTGATACTGTCACAAAACTGTTGCTAGGCAACAAATGTGGTTACCAGGTCTCAGCGAATAGCTGAAGGGGAAAGCAAAGTGTTGCACCATTGTAGAGTAACCATAGCAATGACCTACTATTACAGACTAAAGAATTATCATTAACAATGTTAAGGTATCAGATAGAGGCCCTGAATCCGGAGACTTACAAGCAGTATCCCTCTGCATAATTGAGTGACCTAAGAAGAGATTTCAACTGTTTCAAAGCTATTCACTCATTATTTCTATGGAAGAGTCTTTTAATTATTGTTTCAGTTTTTAAAATTGTTCAGTTATGAAGCTGCTGGTAAAATGCTCTAGGCCATCACAAGGTGTGAAAAATACATGAATCTCATCTATTCTTATTTCTACATGAGTATTACTTGCTGCTTTTGTTAAACTACGGGTAGATTTGTTTGGAAAACCACTGTATTAAATCGAAGTCACAGAAAAAAGGTCTATAGTAAAATAATCCCATAAATTGACAATTAACTTGTATTTTCCAAGTTGAACTCCTCCTGACAAAATGAGAGGCCGAGATGCTCTTTCAGTAGTCACTACTTTAAAACATTTTTTTTTAGCTTTTCTAAATTCCCCCTAAAACCTGTAAAAATGTCGCCCGGTAGGAGGCTTCCAGGCATAATCTCTTTCGCAAATGGTCCTTCGTTAAGCATCCCTGATGATTTGGTCCCGGTGACCTAGCTGAGGTAATCATATCTAAAGCACAGCTTACCCGGCGGCGAGGAAAACCCTTTTCCCCCTTGGAAGGCAGGGACTCGGGTCTGCGGGTGGGGGCCGCGGGTCCTGCGCCCAGGGAGACCAATCCCCGCGCGCGCCGGGGCCGGGAGTGGGTGGTGTCCTGGCGGGAGAGGGCGTGGTCCCGGCCGCCGCGCGCCCCCATTGGCCCGGAAGGGCTGAGGCCTGGGGCGCTCGGCCGCTTCTCGGGCGACCCGTGGGATTGGGCCGGGCCGTATCCGCGCGCTGGGAGCGTGACTGAGACTCAAGCCGGTGGACTCCGCAGTCCCCTAAGACTGTGGGGTGAGGGGCAAAGAGAAACCTCGGGCGCAGGCGGGGCCTAGGGAGGCCGCAAGCAGGCCGCTCGGCCTCCCAGCGCTGCGAGCCCGCCAGGGACGGGGACGCGGACGGCCCCGAGCCGCGGCTGGGCCGTCGCCGCCCGCACCTGCGCGGGGCCCGGAGCGGAGCCACCTGGTAACCGAATCTGTGTGTCTCTTTGCAGGCACCGACCGTCACGAGCTAACTTCCTGGAAGAGCTTCCCGTCTATTTTCAAATTCTTTACCGAAGCCTCAGAGGCCAAGACCAGTTCCCTGAAGCCGACTCTGACGCGACGCTCCCACCGCGTAAAGCACGAAGAGCTGTAAGGAGGGCGGACGGGAGCGCCGGGGCCGCGCCCTGCCGGCGTTCGCGCCTCCCTGCCGCTCGGCGAGCAGACTCCCAGCCCTCATTAGATTGTTTTCTTCCTAGAGCACAGGGTCGAGGTATATACATCTAAATAGCGTTTTGCATTATTTCTAGATGAGTGCAACTGTCAAAGCAATATGGGTTCACTGGTCGCGCTTCCTGCGGGCTGCGCTCGGCCCCGCTGCCCGTCAGCGCGCAGATTAAGGCTGACAGCGCCCTGCCCGGCGCGGCCTGCGCGGCTCTAATTGCCCGGACGGAGCCCGCGCCGGCGCGGAGGGGCGCGCGGTGTCCGCGCGGTCCTGCCGCCCGCCATGGCCAGCGCCGCCCCCAATCATGTTCATCCCCTCCCGCTAACAGAAGCAAACTCACTCTAAACTTCAGACTTCCTTTTTCACTAAGTTTTTTCCTGAGGGCGTCTTACGTCTCTCTCGTTTCTAAGGAAATTCCTCTCCGACACTCACGGAAAAGTCTAATTTAATTCAGTACATGAACACCACAATGTACTACGGAGTTTGGGAGTGCAGGTTGTTCTCTCCTTAAGGATCCGTTTTGTTTCGAGACCAAAAGAAGAACTTGGCATACAAGTCTATACAGTACAAAATCCACCTTACTGCTGGAAGTCCTTTGCAGTTGATACTGAGGTTTACACGAGTTTCCCATTTCATATGAGACTATACAAAACACATGATGAGCAGATCCTTTAAGTGTAGGTGTGAAAGGTCCCATTTTTGTTGGAATTGACTTTATTCTTTATATGATGTGCATTGAGTGGCATTGTAATTTAGATAACACACTTTTAAGTTTTGCTTTTTAAATCTTAATGCAGAGAAAGTTTGTTGTTAATTCTTGCTGGAATGCTCAGTTCAGAGCGTTCCTGGAGCTAGGCCCTTTTAGGAATAGAGTTTTTTACTGTCATCCGGAAAATAAATCTATGTACTCTGGAGCCTTTTTCTTTTGAAACACTTAAGTTGGGCTGAAATGATTGTTTTCGTTTTCTGCTCTAATAAAAAGAGACATAGAGTGGGAGATTTTTCTCCTCTCAGTCTAGTGGTATCATTTTTCATGTTCCGCGTCCTCTGTAGGATTTTTCCCTACGTTTCAACAATTAAATATGAATCCAAGTAAGATGTGGTCAACACTGTGAAGTACAAGAGAGAAAACAAGTTAAGGTTTTGCTGACTTTAAGATTAAAATATTAAATTTTAACATTACCAATTTTTAATTACTTGAAGAATCTAATTACCAAGTAAAGATTATTTCAAATAGAGGAAAACCTGAATTTAGTATTTTTCATCCTTTTTTAAAGTGTATGCAACAGTTAACATGACTGCCTTATTTGAGGACATGATAAAATGTACCCAAAATGACTTAGAACTAAAAATGCCTCAGAAAAAGAACTTAAAATCAACCATCTCGTGGATAAATGTTTTTATATGATGACTAATGTTAGCAAGTTTTAAAACTGATAATATCTCGGGCGGCTCCTGTGGCTCAGCAAGTAGGGCGCCGGCCCCATATACCGAAGGTGGCGTGTTCAAGCCCGGCCTCGGCCGAACTGCAAAACAAAAAAATAGCCAGGCGCTGTGGCCGGCGCCTGTAGTCCCAGCTACTAGGGAGGCTGAGGCAAGAGAATCGCTTAAGCCCAAGAGCTGGAGATTGCTGTGAGCAGTGTGACGCCACTAACCCAGGGCAATAAAGTGAGACTCTGTCTCTACCAAAAAAAAAACTGATAATATCTCATTGCTGTGTTTGGCATACAAGTACATTCATTAGTTCTGTAGTTTTAATGATGACAACTTAAAGTGATGTTTTTTCGTTGAGTCATGTCTGTGTATCTGTTTATGTTATTTAAGCAGAAACAACATAGAAAAAGCAAAATGGCATTTTATTCAGCTGTTGGGTGGTGTAAAATGTGTGCCATCAACGTCAAGCACATTAGTCTGTGATATTCATCTTTGTGATCTAGTCTTTCCTCTTTTAAAAATAATGGTGAATTGTATAAAATAGTGGTATCATCCAGTGAGGGACTTGAGAATTGATGTGGATTGAATATATTTTTCAAAGTGTTATAAATTGTGTGGTGTTTTCAGCAAATGAAAATGTGCACAGGAAACTAATTTTATAACATTTTTTTTAAACCAACACTTTGTGCAATGCTGAATTTTGAAGCTTCTGCAACTGAATTAGAGCAAAATAAATATGCTCAGTTTATAAACCAAATCACTCCTATTACTTTTCTGTAGTTTTCTCACCTTGCTTTTTAAAAACCTTTATTCCTAACTAGGGTATATCACTGTTTAATTGCCTTTAATACCTTAGTACTTTAAAACTAAAGGATTGTTAGGCCTTATTTAACTATCTGTGGAGAGCTATTTCCAAACTTAAGTTGTGTAAATGTAATTTCTGCTTGTGAATCTGAGCTGTGGCAACCCAGGGAGAGCTAGGAAAACCATTCCAGACCGCCAACTGATAACTGATCACATTCTTTGTTAATGTAGAATTTTTTAACCTGTTGATTATGAATCTGTTGGTATAAATGTAATAATATTGTTAACCTTAATTTTCCTGGAGTAACAACAAGCCATTGGTAGTAGCCCACCTGCTTGAAGGTGGCCAGTGTTAATAGTATTTTTCCTCTGATCATCTCCTTTCCCTTTTTGGTTTTCTTGGGTTTTTAGGAGAATAGAGTTTTAAAGTTAGAATACTTCTTAGAGCAAATGGAATGGGACAGGAGTTGTTAATAAATCTAAGATTCAAAATCCTGTTGAAACTTAAAAGCCAGGAGCAGCTTTGGAGCGTCTATAGGCACCTAACCATGCAGTCCTCAAAAGTTGTCTTGGATATTTGAAAACAAGGCCACCTACTTGTAATAATTGTTCTTTTCTCAAGTTTCAGGTTTGTGCTTTGACCTGGATTGCATTATTGTTTATATAATTTAAAAAAACATGCATTTCCTATATACATAGTTCTGTTACATTTTAAAATAAAAATAATGTTCCCAACAAGCAATGTCGTATTATTCTTGCTCAGAAGTTCTTTTATTCATCAACTCTATAGAGTTTAAAAGCAGAAACATAAAAGAATGATGGGACAGCATTCATCAATATTTTAAACCTTATGGCTATTTATTATTACTTTTATTGCTGTAAAGCAATATCCTAACTTCAGTTGAGTCATCTTCAAGCTCGCACCTTTCACAAAGGTAACAGTTTTTAAGATGTATGTTTTTAATATATAAAATATCTGCTTAGCTAAGAAATTTGAATAAGCTGTCAAAACTATTAACTTATAAAATAAACTTTTAATATACTGTAAATAAATGTGTCATCCAAAGGGAGTCTGGTAAGATTAAATTACTCCCAAATTCCTGCATATATGATGTGCTATATGTTCAATCTGAAAATAACTTTTTTACATTTATTTTACAGCTACTCCTTTCTTAAAGGAATAACCTATAACTTCTTTGAGAACTATATTCTCAGTGCTAATAGGTTACAATATTTTTTAAGCTTCTATTGATCATCTACAGTGCCAATTTAAACACGTGTATCTCTTGTTATAATCATAGTTTTTACTGTAAACTGGCAAGTTCTGTTGGTGTCTGTAATCTAAATTTAGAAAGACTACTATTACAAAAAGTATAAAAATGTCTCAAAACCTTTCCCATTGCCTCTGTGGAAAAACATGTCTTTAGATAAATGTGAGACATTCTCATCTTTGAAATATGGGTGGCAAAAAGGGGGATAAAGGTGGTGGTTATTTTATGATTACTTATTAGTGGCTGTAATAATATAAAATAAAAGACACCAGGAGGTACTCCCTTTCAAAAATTGAATACTTTCCTTCCTTCCTTGTATAGAATGACTGAGTGGGAGTCTCTTGAATTGTTCGTCTTCCTTTTATCTAATATTCTATTAATCTCCAAAAAGATCAGTTTGAGTCTGGGAAAGGGTTTTTAATCAACACTTCACAGAGCTTAAAGCTACCCTACCTAAAGCGTCAGCTTTGTTAGGAGGTTTTAGATTTAAAGCATTGCAACTGTCATGCACTGTACTAAAAGTAAAGAACGTATACCAAGTGGAAGATGTTGAAAGGAGGGAAATAGCACAAAGTCGATTAACGGAGGTTCCAGAATAGAAGTAGCCATCAAAGCATTCCAGCGTTTATCTCAAAATCTATGTAAGGTTTAAAAAAAAGCAACAATGATAGTTTTAAGCCACATACTTAGGCGGGATGAATGTTGATTTAATTGATTCATTTGGATCAATGTTTTTAAAGTTTCACACCACTGATCTTTCATGTAGTGATGTCTTTAGCAGTCAGTGGTCTGACATGAGCCTTCTCAGATTTCATCAGTGGGACTCTCCATGACGTCTAAAATTATGCAACAGCCTGTGCGATGGCAACTTGAGAATTGAGAGACTTCGAAGCCAAAGAGCATGATTTGATTGAAGAACTCTTTAATTCTTATCACAAAGGTTTTAGAGGAGTAATAACTATAAATGAACCACAGAGGTTGAAGTCTCCAGATACTATATAGTTAGTTCTGGCTTTAATTGCTAGATAGGAGAAAGTCATCCTGAAAGTTTGACCATTAAGTGGACATTACACAGTGACCACTACTTTCCCTTGAATGTAAAAAGCTTGAAAATGAGACTCTAACTTAATCCATGTGGCCTTCTAAGTATCTTTCCCACCTCTTTGCCTTAAAAAACCTTTCACTATATTCTTTGTATTGTTGTAGTTGAGTTGTGTTTGAAACAGACATAAGACTTGTTTCTAGAAGGAAATGGAGAGAAGTTCTGCAATCTTCTTCATCAGGTAATGTGGAGAACTGGCATAGGTAAAATAGTGTTGAGCTGTGTACTCTGTGGCCAGCCTGCGGTACCAATACAAAGAAACTGAAATGAAAAGACAACCAACACCCTAAGAATGATATGTCTCTTTTTAAAGTTTACAATTTGAATAATGAATTTGGATAGAAACTTGGCAAGAAAACAGACCATGGCACCATCACATCACCAACCATTTTCACTTTTCTGTCCAATTTCAGAGTGCATGTGTTTGTGAGTATTTCACTAGATCAGTGACAGCTCTTTATTTGCATAATTATATGCTCTGGTCTGAAGAGAAAACTAACCCCCAAATTTCATGGGTCACCAAACTGCAACAATCAATGTTTTATCATGTATGCTAAGCAAAATCTAAGAAGCTATATGAAGTTTCTTGGGGAGTTTTTACTCCTCAGAAAATTAAAGAGTTTTCCTCCCCTGAATAGATTCAAAATCTTTCCAAGTTCTTTGTAACTGAATTCTGTTTGAAGGCAAAACTAGAGAT
This sequence comes from Arctocebus calabarensis, assembly GCA_963573935.1. NCBI lineage: Eukaryota > Metazoa > Chordata > Mammalia > Primates > Lorisidae > Arctocebus > Arctocebus calabarensis. Next base: position 30,464 of record CAUYON010209090.1, on the reverse strand, counting down.
TAACATGTAGATCTGCATCATAGACTCACTAGCATTACTTCAAAGTGGCTTCAGAAGAGCTGCATTTTGGGTGCACTAAACTTTTAAGTTCTAAGTACTGTCCTGCATGGTATGAGGAAAAATTACTGGTCAAGTTATGAATAGCCAAACTAAAGTCCAAAGTAGCTATAATTGAGTACAAAGTTAATTTCTTTTGAGATAACTCAGGATTTTTTAAGTGACCTACATAATAGGAAAGAGAATATACATATATATACATATATATATATGAACTTGTACACATATGTCACACACACACATACATAGGTACTTATACACAAATCTCTCACACACACATAATGGGGTACATACATGTCCATCCTCTTGAAATATACAGACCACATATACAGTGTATGTGTGTATGTTGGTTACCATGAATGTAAACTTATTTTCTGTTAATATTTTCATGTTTCAAATTCTGCAAGGCATTGTAATATTGTTTGCTTACATCTGTAAATTCTCTGTATGTAATGTGCATCTGTGTGTAAGTTTAGCTTCATTTCATTAAAGAAAAATTGATTTAAATTGTTGGTATCTTTAGATTGTAGGCAATCTGCCAAATCTGCTATACAATAAAGCATATTAAAATATGATGAAACTCCATAAAAAGTCACATGTTGATAGTGCCTTTTTCTGGCATTATCAAAATCCTGGAAAATAAGCCTTTGCTTGGATTCTTAAGGAATATACTAAAGTGTATGATTTAATTCTGCAAATGGAATTAGATGTGAATTTCATTTAAGAACAGATACAATGCCTTCAATTTGAAATGACCTGTCAATTTCTTCATCAGTTTGCTGTCGTCAAGAAAAGACATTTGGAAAAAAAAAAAAGACGTTTGAGGAAAAAAAAATTAAGAATTTCATAGTTTTGAAGTATTTTATTCTTTATCTGGAAAGAGATGAGAGGTCTTAGGTCAGGCATCAGAAATTTCCCCAAATGTTCCTATGCTTTCAAGTAAAAAACCAATTCCTCCCAAGTTTTTGTCCAAGGTTAAGTTACAAATGAAAGTTATTTTCTTACTCTTGTACCTAAAAATTTAAGACTCCACAAGTCAGGAACTCTCATTTTGAGCCTCCACTTGTCAGGAACTACCCATGATCACTTCATCTCACTTTTGTTCTCATAGAAATGTGCATTCAGTTATAGCCTCTGCCGGCCCTCCTGCCATTATCTACCTCCCCAGAAATTGCTGATGGGCTAAAGGTCTTGAATTCCTCTAGGTGAAAATTCCTCAAAATTGAATCTGTAAAAATAAATAAATAAATCCAAGTTTAGTATTTTTATCAAACAAAATGAGTTAGTAAACAAGCGAGTCAAAATATAACCATAGGTTTGGGAACTATGTGTCTCTGGGTTGGATTAATTGCATTTTGTAAGGTATAAACTCTTCTAAGGAGAATGATAAACAAAATTTATACCTATTACTTTTTTCACCCTCTCTTTGACCTTGGTGGAAACATTGCTTTTAGTATCAGAAGGGCTCTCAGTTTTCTACTCTGCCAGGAATGCTCAAAAATCTCTTATTTCCCATTGAATTCCACACACAAGGGGATCGACCCAAATGCTAAAAGGCCTAAGTTTTCTCTTGTAATCACTTATTTCTTTTTACTTAAAGTCCAACCTCCTAATCCCATTGTGTCTGAAGAAGGTATCTCTGCTCCAGTTCCTTTTTCTGTACCTCCAAACAATTTTCCACAGGCTTATTTTTTTAAAACCATAATTAAATATATGGCTTTTTTCCAATAAGTGTTCACACCTTCACTGGGTACTTGGATAATCATGATTTATCAACTGAAGAAATATTGATGGTTTGTTGTGGTGGTTTTTTGAGTTTTTTTTGTTTTTTTTTTTGCTTTGCTTCAGTAAATTACTTAATATCATCCCCTGGAATAATCACCTCTAAAAATAACCCTAGCACAGAGTGTCACAATTTGGCTTTCATATAGTTTTGAAAGAAAACCATTAAAATTGCATTGATCTCACAAATATTGATCTAGTGCTTGATATCAAATATCAAATGAGACGCTGTCAGTTGCTGCTGGTCATTGTGTCAGCTGTTTGAACATACCCTTTCCCTCCTTCACTGTCACGTGGATTCAAGTTGCAGAGTGTAAGATTTTCGTGATTAAAACAGTGAAGATCAATTATTTTCCTGATTTTCACATTTCTGGTTGGATCAAACTTAGTTAAAAGTCTGCCTGAAATAATTTGTCACAAGATATGTGTGTGTGTGTGTTTTCCCAGAGTACGACTCACTTACTAGGTAGGTTATGATTCTAGTTAGATCTTTACCCTATTTTGAAATAATTTCTGTGTCCTTTCTTCCTGATCACCTGTGCTTTATAAAATCAAATTTGTCTTTTTCCAAAATATGTAGTTGTTAGAGCACCATTTTAGAACTTAGAATGAAATCTTAGCCATTTCTAAATTATACACACATGCACTACAATAGGCGAATTGCTGCTTTTATTGTTGCTGACAAAAATATAATTGTAGCAGTTGGCAGGTGTGGAGATTAGAGAATTATTTAAGTGAAATTGAATCTATATATATTTACTACTTTCTCAATAACTATGTTTTCTAGCAGGTTATGCTATGCTTTTATTTCCTATCAAATCTGGAAATAGTTAATTGCCTTTGGATATATTTAAAGTCTCAAGCCATCCTTTTCTTTCCTCCTAACTCTTTACTTTGTACATCAAGATTACACTACTTAGAAATATGGGACACTTCAAGAAGGAAACTACAAGTGAACACTGCTGCCTAAGCAGTAATGACAGAAACGCAGAGCGAAGCCTCCTAGGGCACTGTTTAAATTGTACAGCACATTCAGACGCGGGGAGGAAAACGTCCAGCCGCACGAGTTGTTTGTGTCCCTTTCCGCTTGTCATCCTAGAGTCGGTTTGGGGACAGCGAAGAGAAGCGAGATGAAGCCGCGCTCTCCCCAGCACCATGGACAGCGCCGCGCGCGCCCCCTTCCCTCTTCGCTGGACCAGAACCCCAAAGTCCGGGCCCTCGCCAGACTCCTCTCCCACCACTCCGACCACTCCCCTACAGTAGGAGACTGGCTCCCGAAATCTTAGGATGTGAGCCCAAAGCGACCAGGAGTGGAAGGAGTATGCAGTTTGGGGGCCGAGTCTTGCTTGTTACCTGCCGCAGTTACTCAGAGCGCCCAGAGTCCACACATCCCTAGTCTGCGTGTCTCCCCGAATTTGCAACTAGTCTACGCTAAAAGCAGCGCCACTCTGGTCCTTCGTATGGTGGGGTCTTCCCTCCCCGCCACCCATGCCCCGACCGTTCTTTGGCCAACTTTTCACCACCACCCCTGAGCAGGCCGGGGTGGGGTAAGAGGTCTGCACCAGGGGCTCAGTCCCCCCGAGCTCCGGGTCTAGGTCGCCAGAGCCCGGTGCTCCCCGGGACGCAGGTGCGGACCCGCCAGCCGCGGCCCACGGCTCCTGCGTGCGGCTGGACTCGGGGCAGCGGCTGCGGGGCGCCCGGCGCGTGGCAGTCACCGCCCCAGAGGCGGCTCCGCGGTGGGCGCCAAGAGGGCCGCGCGCTGGAGGGCCTGACTGCAACTTCCCCACGGCGCCCAAAAGGGGCGCGCCCGGCCCGCCCGCCGCCGCTCCTCCTGCCCGCGGACCAACTCCGCCGCGCTCTCCCGCACGTCTGCCGCTCTGCAGCTCTTTTTCTTCTTTTTATTTTACGTTAAGTAAAATACATTGAAAGATCACTTCCGTGTGCTATCTTTTCATTGCGTGTTCTCCCTAGCAACACTTAGGTTGCCACCCCTAAGAGGAGACTAGTTTTTGAAGATTTCAAATTGCATCTTACTGTATTGAAACTCGCCCCACCCGTAGGGCTTGAAGTGAAATCTCTTCTCTCCCACCGGTCTGAGACCCTATTCTAGCCTCTTGAAGCATCGTAGGAGACACAAATATTACATTTAGAGATAAGGAGAAACAGCCCAAACCAAATGTCTGTTAAACACCAATGCTACAAAAATAGTTTCAAACCAACTTAATCCAAAGTTTTCCAGAAAGAGGCAGGGATAAGTGAAAACGGGAGAAAACTCTGCTATCTTAAGGGGTTTCTTTCCCATGAAAACACCCTCAATAAAACGATTTCCAAAACTGCTTCTGCACAGCAGCATGGATCGCAATACATTTCAAGGTAAAATTATCCTCTATTCAGCAAAGCATTACATTGAAAAATTTCAGTGAGTTCCTCGATTTAGTAGCAGTTTACCTTCAAAACACTGTATTTTTCTGTCCCTGAAGAGATACAAATATTTTATTAACTCTTTCGCTGGTTAAAAATTTAGTTTGTTTCTCAGAACAGTGGTAAGCACCCACTTTTTCATGGCATTGCTCACATGAACTGTTTGTCCTTTCTTAGTCTACAAAGTTACTGCTGAGTTATTTCCAAAGATAATTGTTTCCCTGTGGTTTGGTCATTCTTTCGGTCCCAAGAGTTGTTTTGCTCAAATACGGACAGATCCTTGCTACCAGAGAAACTCAGCCATGCCAGAAACTATCTAAACGAGCAGCACAACCTTCCCAGGAAAACTGGGAAGAACTCAGGCTGTTGGTGACTGAGGAGTGCAACATAGCAGGGGCACCTGTTGAACTCCACTGACTTGGAGACACACACTCCAGACCACGGTCTATTCTCCCACTACCTAAACCCACAGCTGAACTATCTTCATGATGTTTGCGTGTCTTTGGCCATTATTTTAGGGGAGCTCATTCCACGAACTAAACTGTCATTTTTAGACAAAAGAAATGGATACATTCTTCCTAGCTTTAAGGAGTTCTACGTTCAGGAGCAAGAAAATGAAATCGAATGCTGGGAAGGCGATGGGGTTTTCCTTTATAAGCATGGGGTGGGGGCATTGGAGGTAGAACGGACAGCACTTACTGAACTCCTGGGTACCTAACATTTACTCTCTCAATGGAAATTTTGGGAAATCTCTTTTTTCCATACAGGATTTATCTTATGACTTGGGGTGGGGGAATAGCTGAGATTTGCGTTTAATTAATCAGGAATTTCTTGTTTAAAAAAATGTATAGACCTGATCCAAACAGGAATAGAAACAAAAAGTTTCAGAATGACTTTTCTGGGTTATTATAAGTCACAAAGTTCCAGACCTGAATGGATATTTCAGGACAACTTTTGCCGAAGAAAAATATGGAGAAAAGAAGTATGAGAAGCTCATTTTCTTTATAATAAATCAAAACATCAGAGGACACTAATCAGGTACCCCCCAAAGGAGCTTCTTTAGTGATGTCTGCTCACCACCTGTTTGTGCTCCACAGAACTTTAAGTCATTTTAAAATGGAATGGTCACTGATGGCCATTCCTTCTTTATTATCCAAGCTTTTCTTTTAATTCCAACTCTACTCTTTTATAGAATTGTTGCTCTCCTATCCACTTTTTCCCTTTAAAGTCTTTCAAAATAAGTGTCCTTTTCTCTTGCCCATTTGTCAAAGTCAAATATACACTACCTACCTATTTAGTTAAAGAAAAGTGTGTATTTCATATGTTGTAAAAGAACAGCCTTCTTTATTTGGTTTCTTGGAAATCAATAATCTCCTAAACATTTCCCAAGACCCCTTGGGGAAGGGAGAGATGTAAACATTAACAATCAAACTTCAACATGACAATATTGCTTAAAATCTGCAGGATGATCTTTCAATGCAGGAGGCAATGGGAGTGATTTTAGAGTCCCGAGATTATATAGGAAGGAGCCCAATATTGAAAAGAGCCCAAGCTAGCTAGCGCCTGGCTCCCTCCTCTGCAACTTGCCCAGAGAGCACCCTTGGAGATGGGGAGTTCATTCCAAACTTTTTACCCTTCATGTTAGGCACCAGACTGGTCTTCAAATAATTTAATTGGGAAGTGGCCGGGATTGACTGCAGGGAGGTTGCAAAAGACAGTTGTCACCATTAAAAAACAAAACAAAACATGATTTTGGTTTTTCTTGACATAATTGAAGGCTTTGGTAACATTCCTTTATTTTACCTTATGCTGGGGGGGGGATCACCTACTTCTCTAGCAAATGAAACTTTAAATAAACTTTAAAATAAATTCTGTAGCTTAATTTCATCGTTTCAAAGTTTCTAGGTATACAAAGAAACAAGAGAAAGCAATAGAACAACTGGATTACACTTTAGCTATTTAGCAGCTTAACATTGGAGGAAAGAATACACCCAGTTTTCAACTTAGCCAACTTTGAAAACTACATGTGTTCCTGGAATATTAATACTTGAGTAGAGTCAATTTGCATGAGATTCTAAACTAGGATTTCAATAAGGTTACAAAATACATGAAATCGCTTGAGTTAATGGTTGAGGAGGATTTGTAAGCATTTGAGGATATGGTAATCCATTTTGGAAGTACAATGCACTCAAATTTGAATTTTCATGATCAACTTTCAACCCTGAAAAAATGAGAACCATTTGCTTAACTTAATCTGAAACATATGTTTGCACCAGTAGCGGGTTTGGGGTGTGTGGCTAGGGCTAATCAAGTTGTAAATTTTTTACTTTAGGTTTTCAGCACCTTCGAGCTTCAGCCTAACACCTACAGGGAGTCTTTGCAGGGTCCTTCACCAAAGCACCCAAGGTTTGACAAAAGGTTTCCAAACCACTCAGCTCTGAGTATTATTAATTTTCCCAAGAGTAGAACATTTCTATAGAAATTAGTTCCCTATGTCCTAAAAGCAAGTAACATGTTAAACTCTCCTTTGTTGAAGCAGTGAGTAAAATGTCTGTAAAGAGATGCTGTTCTTTAATTTGCAATCATTGCCTCCCTCACCTGCAAACCTTTCTTTAAAGAACAGATAATGGTCCAAGAGCAGTGGGTGCTGTGAAAATGACATCTTCCTTCCACAGAACAACATACAGGTCTTTCCGGCTCATCTGAATTTTTTCCATCAGAAACTTGCAACTACAGATTTCCTGTCTTTGTGTTTCAACACAAAGGTGCCCCCCCACCCCTGCGTGCGCCCGCGCGCAAACACACACACACACACACACACACACACACAAGCGTTTTGACTATCTGAGAAGAATCACTTAGTGACTGGAATAAATAGACATTCATTAGTGTCTACAAATCAGCCTTCTTATGAAGCAAGTTTTATAGTGACTGATATTAACAATATTAAAAGATATCTCTTTGTAAATATGAATTTTCAGTATTCATATACAAATACTGAAAATATATTGAAATACCTTTAAATCAATTAATGATAGCCCATAATGACAAGTGAAAGTAATAAGTTCCTTAAAATCAGCTTAATTTCTCCTGGAATGGGAATGAGATGAAGTGGATGGTAGACTCTAGGGGTAAATCTCAAAGATCTTAAATACCACCTGGACCTTTTTCTTGAAAACCTGTAGGGGTAAATCTCAAAGATCTTAAATACCACCTGGACCTTCTTCTTGAAAACCTCAATCAGATTACTGGAGAAAAAGTTACTGAGATGCTTTTTTAATGCTTCAGAATAGGTAATTGAGCCAGGAATGTGCCCTAAACTCAGGTGCAGAGTTTCACTAAATTTTATTATTACATAGATTAAGGTGAGCAGATCCCACACAGACAATATCTTAACCCAAAAGAGAACAAGGATGACAAAAACAAGGGCAAAAATACATTATCAGCATTGTGCTAATCAAATGCTCGCAAATAGTTGAGAACAACGGTGCTAAAAAGCTGCTTTAATTCTGAAACAGTAGGTCCTGAGACACCGAGCGCCATCTAGCAAGCAAAGTGAGAATCAGAGTGCGCTGAGTGTAGCACAGAGCTCTAGTGACCAGGCGAGGGGAGGCAAAGGGGAGCTTGGGATGCACTTGCTGTGGTTTAGCCATCAGCCCAGTCCTACCTGAGCCCATCGCTACCTGCAAGTTTCTGCTCTTTGCCCCACTGGTCGGCTCAGACTGAACAACTGAGGAGAGGACTGTCTCTGCCTCCAGCTAAGGCTAAAGGACAGCCCTCACAGGGTTGCTTATTGTCTTTAAGTAGAACAGGCCATCTCTTCCTCTCCTCTACCTCCTCCCCCAAACCAACCCAGCATCTTAACTAGTTCTGCACCTTCCCATCCATATGGGGAGAGAGAGCAGTGCCTGAAAGGCTCACCTGGGGCTGAAATGACTCCCAGGGCTTCAGCGCAGAGGAGCGCGCATCACTGGGAAATCTAGCAGGATTTGAGAAGTCATTCCGAGTTTACAAGGCTGCTCAGACGCCTCTGACAGACAATCTGAGCTACCTCCGAGTAGCAAAAGACAGTCTTACCTAACGAGCCAGGAATGGTCGTGGAAACTGAATGCTGCCTTCTAAGTATAAATAGTATAACTTTATTCTTCTCCAGGTAACTGGGTCTTAGATTTTTTTTTTTTTTTTGACTAAAGAAAAGTCAAAAGTAGCAAAGATGCTGACAAATACCCTGTTACTGTGCAGCTTGGGAGGAGGAACCAATTCTTTCTCCCCCATTTCATTAAGTTTGAATGATGTTATGTAATTATATTCTCTCAAACTTGGCTCACAATGTAACTACAAAATAAAGCTTCTGTTTTTTGATGTGAAGAAAAGTAAAGAATATCCTGCTGGTTTCTGTATGGGTACAGCCCACTATATATATATATATATATATATGTATTTTTTAAAGCAGTCGATTTGAATTCAAAAGACTTTCTCAATAATGTGTCTGCTTTCTAAAGAAATGTTGAGTCTTCCTGGAGTTTCATTTTAAAACTGGGAAAAAAAACAATGTACACACATGCTAGTCTTACACTACTTCTAATTTCTTGCAGTGGAATATTGCCTCTGTAATAGCTCATTGATTTACATTGTTCTCAGAATATAGAACCAGAGCTTGGGTCTTCTATTGTTCTGGCCCCAGCTCCCATACCACCACACATTTTTTTTCATTGAAAAAAGCAGTGAAGTGAAATTTTGTAAAAAGCAAAACCAAAGAGTTAGAATGAAATATTGAAATATTCCAGTTGAGTTTTAAAAGCTATTCCAATCTCAGGACGGCTGTTAATAAAAATAGGCATTATAGACATGAAATAACAGTTCTTTTTATTTTCTACTGTTATTTACAGTGCAAAACAACCACGTCGAGAATAAAGAAAGCATTAGATAAGAGTATGCTCAAAGTACTCATTAAAATATCTCCACAGGTTATAAAATTTACAGAGAAAAGAAAAACCTGAGAAAAATCACAACCCACCCAACAAACCTAAGCCGTAAAGATAGAACTTCAGAGCTCAATCAACAATTTAGGACACATCTAAAACATTTCTACAAAACCTCCTTCTCTCTTTATGCCTGAAAACATGTGTAAAGATCTGAGCATGGACCGTATACACAATTCATGCTTCTTCTTCTTCCCCTTTCCCTCTCTGAAGTTCAGAGGAAAAGTTCCCAGGCGATTCTTGCCTCCAGATCGCAGTAAAAATTTAACTTTGTGTGTGTGTGTCTTGTTAAATAGCACATTTCTCCCATCAAGTTCTTCTTAAACATGGAACCTTCTTTTAGACAGGGTACCCAGCTGTTTAATTTAACATTGATTTATTGCTTTTAAAAGTAAATTTACACACATGCCAGCAGCGCTCCGTTTTGTTTCCCCAGACTCTGAGATTTATTTTCTACTTAGCGCTTGTCTGACAAAACAATGTCCTTTAACTTTGTTACACATCGATGAGGAAATCTGTCTTATTTTTGTTCAAATTTATTGCTATGTTACTTGTGGGGACTTTTGTGATCCAGAGAGGCTGAGGTCCAAAAAGAAATAGAAAATTAAACAGAGTTGATCACAAAATAAGAGTTAAAACCTTAGAATATGGCCCAGTATATGCCAGCCTGCTGGGGGTGGGGAGGACTGGGGCAGAGGATGAGACTCCCTCATGAGCACAGCTACTCCAGAAGAAAAAAATTACTTCAATGAACAGGTAAGCATTTGAAGGGGGAGCAGATGAATCTGGGTCCCTGCACTATGCATATCCCTAAGTTCCTGCTTAAAATGTATTTGGAATTATAGGGAGATTGTCACATCTGTGTGACTCCCCACTCCGTGGCCACCGCACCTCGGTGCAGAACTCCCAATTATCACATGTTCGTGGTGACTGAGCCCAAGGGAATTAAGATGGACTTTGAAGCAGCTTTTACGGTACACTTCATCTACATTTGGGTTTTCTTTAGTTCTCATTAAAAGGGCCACTTTCTTCTTTTCATTGATATATTGTCTTTGTGTCCTTCATTTCACACTCCTAAAAAAAGTTCTCTCATCAGATCAAGTGCAGAAAGGAGGAGAGGACATAATAACCATCATAATCACGACAGCAACAACAACAAACAACTGGCACTGTGGGGTTAAATCTTTTTTAAAAGAAGGGTTTCTCTATAAGTTATGGTCCTTCAATTATAAAAAAAAAAACTCAGGTTGAGAATGGAGATAATAAAAGTGTTTCTAGGATTAAATGATAGGATGGCAGACTTAAGAAAAAAATCTCTGTATGTGTGATGAGCTTTCCTCTCCCATACTGGCTTCTCAGAGAGGCGTTTAATAATCACTTTAGAGCTGTTCAAACTGAGGAAATGAGGACGCGATCTCTTTTCTAGCAAGAAGTAAAGACGTGACAGATTCTGTTATTGGACCAGGGAGAACTTTGTGAGGTATTTCCTTTCTTTCCTCTGCAGACACAGCACCATCCCAGACCCATGGCTGAGGCTGACTCCTCTGGGCCTCCCTCGCCCTGGCCAGGGAGCCCTGAACAACATGTCAACATGTTTCAGTCATTTTTGCCAAATCAAGAAGAATTTTTGATATGAATGGGTGATTCTTTCTCGCACATCCAAACATGTTTGCTCATCCAATTCCAATTAAAGAAGAAAGAGAAAGGAAAAAAAAAAAAAAAGAAAGAGAGGAAGAAAGAAGGAAGGAAGGAAGGAAGAAATGAAATGAAAATAAGAAAAGAAAAAGAACAGCGGGGGAAATAGGGGAATCTCCTTCTTTAAGAGGAGGAAGGGAGTAACTGTGAAACACTGGAGAGTCTCCTATTCATATTAGGAGCTTTTTCTCCTGTTTGCCCTTTGAACAGGGGTCCTGTCACTCAGGAAGGCGCCGTTCCTGCAGCCTCCTCCCCATCCACCCACAGCCGGCCCCCCTCAGCCCTCAGCCCGGCGGCCCACCCCGCGGCCCTCCCCGCACACACAGTTTCCTCCGGGAGCTTTTCAAGTCCGGGCCGGGCGCACAGAGGTGCGGCCCCGCCGCGCAGCCGGCCGGCGCTCTCCGCCCGCGCCCCGCCGCCCCGGCCTGGCCGGCCCTTCCCACCGCAGGGCCGCGACGCGGCGCCCGGGCCCGTCACGTGGCCGCACCCCGCGCCCCCGCCGAGCCCTTTGTTAAGTCCCGGGGTCCCACGCGCGGCGCGGCGCGGCGGCTGGGGCGGAGCCGCGGGGTGGGTGCGCCCAGGCTCTGCCTCCCGGCGGTCTAGCCCCAGCCAGCCTGGGCGGAGGCCTCAAGCCCCGGGTGCAGCAAGATTCCCAGCCCTTGCAGGGCACCAGGACTGGGCCACCATCCAGGGCTTCAGACCGAGTCATAGAGCGGGTGTAGGTGCGGGGCCCGGAGGGCGCGCCTCCGCACAGGGAGTGACCATTGGGCCGACTTCCTCCTCTTCATTCCGCCTCACCAGCTCCTCGTCTTTTTTCTCGGCTCTTATCCTCTGCCACGCTCAGAGGCTCAGTGGGTGGGAGTGTGTGTGCAAATGTGTGTGTGTGTGTGTGTGCATGTGCAGTTAGGTGGAAATTTCATAAGAATATGTCCTAAGCTTACAAACTTCCTAGGGTGGGGGAAGATGCTCTCCAGTAAATGGACTGGTGGGAGAGTTTAAGCGACTTATTTGGGAGGAAATAGGGGGTCAGATTTGGTCTAAGTAGAACATCTGCAAAACATTCAAGCAGCTTATTCAACAAAGAATCTAGCCATTTATTGTAGAAATAATAAAAAGCCACTAATGATTATGGTTCCCACCCCTTCCCCCAAAAGGCCAAATCCTAATGAAATAATTCAAAGGTAGGCCTCATTTCCTAATAGTGGAATTAAACAACAACAAAAAAGAGCCCAACTAAACTTTCCAGCTCTGCCTTCTTAAGGGCCTGGGAACCTTGCTGAGAAATTGGGTAAATAAAAGGCGAGTTGGAATTTCTGTTGAGCTGAGGCTGCAGTGCCCCTGACTTGCACATACTTCTGCCTTGATATGCAATTAAATTATAGAAAATTCCTCTTTAAATAATAAAATTTGGAAGACTCTTCAGGATTCGACGATGTCTAGGGTTTTAAGTAGCCTTTAAAATGTCAGTTGTAAAGGACTTGTACAATGAATAGCTACCTTTAAATCCTGAGACCATTATAAATATGCTGTACATCTGGGTGCCAGTTTATCTCTCCATATTTCTTTTTAAAATGAGGAAAGCATTCATAAAAAGCTACTTGGCACACTTTATTTTAGGAAAGCAGATGTTAATTTTTTCACGTATCATTTTATGACCAAGTACATGTGTAACGCTGGAAAGCATCCAGAACGCCTCCATTATTTGCTAAATGACTGTTAGTTGAGGCATATTATTCTCAGCCTAACCATGGTATAGGTTATATCAATAAAGTAAACATCTGTGATTTTTTTTTAACCAGGGGAGGGTAGTATAAAGAGTCACTTATAATTGAGGGGAAAAAAAGAGTTTGGGTAGGAAAAGCACACCTGCGTAGTAGCAAATAGGATATTTATATTGTTTGGTGCAAAACAAAGTCCCTCAGTCGGGCACTCGGGGATATTTACATGGCGGGAGATAAAGTTGAAAGCCTTTCCCGGCGTGCCAAATGGGATTCTCCCTGTGGCCTTCTGCGTAGCAAGATAACAGGTACTGAGCGCTCCTGGCGGCGTCGGGCCTGCTCCCGCCGCCCCCCTCCCTGCAGCCAGCCCCAAGCCCAGCCCGACTGAGCCAGGCGCTCAGGCTCCAGGAATTCCCAGGCACCGCGGAAATTTCAGCGGGGTTCCCAGCCTAGAAATATGCTCGGGAAGCGTCCTCATTTGCCCTACGTCGCTCGAGGACGCCGGCGCCCAGGATAAGTCAGTGGCGTGATAATTAATGGAATACAATATTTATGGCCCGCTGTATTGACTGAGGAGAGCGCGCCGTGTAGACAGTCCGTGGGGGTCTGACAAACGGGGTGAGTGAACAAACATAATGACCGGAGTACTTATGTCTATCCGGTTTACTCACTTAAACCCAAGGTATGTAACATCATGATAAATATTAATACCCACCTAGACAGCCCCACAGCACCGCTGGCCTCCTAAGCTCTCTCTTCCTGAGCTCTGCCCTTTACAAAAAGGCCAGAGAGGAGGTTTTTTAACATAAAATGCTGCAAATATGAAAAATAGGTCACCAATAAAATTGTTCTCAGCATGGAGCGTAATTGCAACAAAGTGCCCCCGAATAAAATCGAGGAGTGAGCTGGCTGAGGCGGCACAGTCGCGAACCATCTGGTGTGTATTAAAAGTGGTGCTGTAAATATTGCTGAGAGCTAATGCATTATCGGCTTCTATAAGTGCACAGGGCCTGTAAGCTTTCCATATGTTAGAATATGTAGATCGAGTGAGAGGAAGGAGAGGTGTCCTATCAATCACGGGCTTCTAAAGCATTGTTTTGCCCACTCTGTGTGGATTTTTGGCCAAAAAACTGTAGGATATTCATTCTCATTCTCCCCCTTCCTCCTCTCCTCCCTCAGCTCCTCTTTCTCTTTTTCTCCAGCTCTTTCTCCCAGCTCCCTCCTTCCATCCCCTCCTCCTCTCTCCCTTCTCTCCAAGGGGATAGGGCAAGCATTGCTGACGTCACTTCACATCAGTAAAAGAGAGTAACTGTTTCAGAGAGGGAGAAAAAAATTCATCTGTTTTTCATCATTGCTAAAGTTTTACCTTTTTAATAGAAATGAGCTGCCCAGCCTGAGCACTCCTTCTGTTTTGAAGCTTACAGTCACCACAACCCCCTTTTGGGGGGTGGGGGTGTAGTCCAAGAAGTTCAGAGATGTTCTTCATCCTGTGAGCTGAATCATTCTGTATGTGGCTCCAATGCCAGATTCAGCTCACATAGATAAAACTAATTAAAATAAGGTGCAAAGATGATGTCTTCTAGAGAAGATGTCACATCCACATCTCCTAGGTAACTTTCGGCAAGGAGTCTGGAGGTCTCCGGGTCCTGTGACACTTCTGCTTTGAATCCTAGAACTTCTTCCCTTCCCTAAACCCTTCCTCTATAATGTCACCCCCCACATGCCAAACCGCCACACACAGAACAGCTAATAAATTTCCTGCTGTCACATTACTTTTCTGGGGCAAATAGAATCTTGCTTTTGCTGATAATACGCCACATTTAAGAGTTTGCCACATTATTCCCATCCCCTCTGAACATTCCCCCCACCATAAGCTTCAACTGTAAGTTTTTTTAGTCAAATTTAGTGCTAAGAAATTTCATCACATTGTCCCATAGAGATCATTTTCTCTCTTCCAAAGTTGGCCTGGTCTCTTTTCATTCTTCCTGCTCCATGTCATCCGGCCCTCACCTTCCTTTTCTCCCCACCTCTTCCACCTGTGCATATACAGTACAAACCTCCAGCACTTCCAGTGTGTATAAACCTGCTGGTTATGACAACCCAAGTTCAATCAGCAAATAAATAAAACTCTTACTTTTCTTTTGGCTGCCGGCTGCCTTCCCCCTCTGGCCGTTGCCTCCTTTAATTATAGGAGCTATATTTCTTCCCTGGGAGACATTCAAGGGGATTTTTATTTGGAAACTCCTTTCTGCTGAGTTATTTTGGAGCCAGGACCAGTGACTGAGTGGCCCGTACCCAGAGGCTGTGAGTGAAGTGCAGATTGAGACATATCAAGAGTTCCTTCTAAAAGGATCATTTCATGTGGGAGGTTGGACACAAAGTTTGCACTCGTGACTGGCATTCCAGTGAGAGACATGCATATTTTAAAACAACAAAGCAAGCTGGAAAGAAAGCTTAGGGGAGGGGGGAAACTTGGAAAGAAGTTACGAAGTGACAAACATCTGTCAACGTGGGATAATTTGTACACTCCAATGTAAAACTATCTGCCTAGTTTGATGGAGTTCAAGGAACAGCATCTGGCAGAGCAAAGTGGATACATACTTATCCCTGTGAGATATGGTTAAAAGACACTCGCCCCTAAGTAGGTGTGAAGTCTTTACAATTGAATGATTGAGCATAATTTAAAAATGTTTCTTATAATAATGGAGGCCTCTAATATTGCATTTTCTCTGATAGTTAATACAAAACTAGATCCTATGTAATTTTGAATAATGCACTTTTATTTAAAAAACAAAGGAGAGTGATAAAAGTAATAAGCAGGATGCTTGTTACAGAAAACAAGATGAATTTTATCTCATAACAAAACAAAGCCAAAAGAAAGAAAGAAGAGGGAAAAAAGCTTGAACAACCCCTGGTTGCTATGTTCTAGAAATCTTTAACTAAAAGTACCAGCTTTACATGTGTATATAAACATACAAAGCCAAACATATAAGTATCCACCTCTCTTCATGTCAACAAGGAGAAATGGCAAAATATTTTCAGAGGATTTTTCTCTCTCATTTAAGCTTAGCGTTTCAACAAACATATTACACTTTGAAAGAAAGAAAAGCAAAAAAAGTTTCCTCTTTAGGAGGAAAGTTTTTAAAAGCAGAGTGAAAGATCAGGCAAGACCCTGGTATGTCTTTTTTATACACTGAATCTCCCACCACCACATGGAGATTCAGGCTCCAGCTTTCACCGAGAAATCTTTTTCTCCTCCAGATCTGAAGACAAAAGGAGAGGAGGCCTGGTGGTGAGCGGGACATCTCTGTTAGTTGTCAGCGCAGGTCCATGGGTCAGGAATGCTAATGAGCCTCTTCGCCAGCTGAAGACTTGGTTCTCTCGAACACCCTGACGCACACACACTCGCTCCTGCATTCCGACTGACAAGCACAGACAGACCTCGTGCACGACCCTGTCTCTCTCCTTTTTCCTCTGAGCCTGGAGATCGATCGCTGACCCCACGGATGGGCCAACGCTTTATTTATCTGGCTGCGCAATGATATTATCAGCCTTAAACGTTATATACAGCAAATGTCTTCCTAAATCAACACAATAGGATAGCTTGCAGAGACCAACTTGGTCTTTCTCAAAGAAATTCCTAGCTATCTCTCTCTTTCTTTTTCTTCTTCTTGCCTCCAGACACCCCTTCTCCCTTCTTCCTTTATAACTGGGGGTATTTTATACTCTGGACTTGGGGATTTGATCCATTGCTTTCAGCTTGGTTAGAAGAGGTCTTCGCAGACTGGGAGATGGCTAGACACCATTATCCACATCACCGAGATCCCCATCAGGGGTTCTCTTGTCAGCAGATCCAACTGCCTAGACCCACTCTATTCACATGATCTGGATTTCTCAAAATTGGGGTAGAAGGGAAGGCAGGGGGTGGGGGATAGAGTGTGCAACCTTGCACCGTGTTAATTGTTTTCTTTCCTCTCAGTTGCATTCATAAACCTATTTTCTGCATTGCATGTTATTTCTTTGTGCTTCAAAATTGAAACCACGTGCAGCCTTCTCTCCTCCGCACACACAATAAATGCGCTGCCCCCTCCCCCAACCCATCATGCAACTATTTACATCTTGGTTACTCACTCTGCACTTCGGCCCAGAGAAGAAATTGGCCCCATGGGACTAGGTGAGGCTTTGTGAAATCATCTCTCAAATCCGAATCTCGGCCCCCTCGAGCCTCCATCTCCGGGAAAGGCTCCTGGATTCTCCTCTTGCCCTCCCTCTCCCCCTTGCACAGGTGGTTGAGGCTTACAGAAGGAGAGCTAGCAGGGAGGGCATCCGGGGAGAAAGGCGGCTCCGCAGGGGCTGGCCAGGCCCACCCGCCACCCACGCTGTCCCCTGGCTTGCCCACCAGCCGGGATCAGCGGTGACCGTTGGCGCCTCTGCTGCTGTTTGTTACCGCCGCTCCCTGGGGAGCATTCCAGTCCCAGGTCCTCCCAGGCAAAGAAGTCCCACCATAAATAAATAAATAAACTCCAAAGGGGGGAGGGGGAGCTGGAAAATGGATTCGCTGACAAGGAGAGATAATAAATGAGAGGCGCTTTCAGATAGATATCTCAGACGTGAAATTGCGCCCAGCTGGTTGTGTAAGCAAACAAATAGTTTCATGTTAGGGACTCTCAACTTGTGGCTTGATGAATAGAACACGACAGAAGTAAATGGGTCTTTAACTCATTTAGGAATACAACTCTTTGGTTTCCCAAGTAAAAGGCCCAGTGACGCCACGGAGCCTGAGCAGGCCCTTTAACTAGAGAGTTTTTTTAGTTCCCACTTGTGCCCCCTTCACTCCTCCCCACGCTCCTCATACGCTGCGATTTGCAGAGATATTCAGGTGATTTGCTCTGAGGAATCGCGGAGCCTGCAGGAAGAGATTCTGCTGCTGTAGGAGTTAATAAGGAGTGCCTACAAGTGAGTGGAGGGAGAGGAAAATTACGACTTTTAAAAATAAACTTTTTTTCCACATGCCCCGAGCAGACAAACTCAGGTGATCTCGGATGGAGAGGACTCCAGATCCCTGCACCCCTGGTGCAAAGCTGGGTAGTGGGAACTCAGGGAACTGAACTGTCTTTGCAGCTGCCAAAGGCTGAGAGCTTCCAGCAACCTGAGGGGAGGAGTTCCCAAAGCCTGAGGTTATCCCAGGGGACAGGAGGGGCCTGTGGGCTTCCCCCAGGCCTGGCCCCAGGTTGGGATGTGCCCGTGGGAGCTAAGGTCATACCTTTCCTCATTACTGCCAGGCCTTGTACCCTGGCAGCGTATAAGGCTCAACCTTGTTCCCTAGCGATTCCCGGAAAAGAGCACGTCCCCAGATAGCATCTCTGATGTTTTCCACAAAGCTGTGGCTAAAGTAGTTTAAACAGGCTTCAAAGTCCCTAAAGTCCTCTGTTGTCCAGCAAGTGTTTGAGTTAGAACAAACATTTGACTTTCCTAGGTCACAAGTAAGGTGGGGATTAGATAAGTCTCCTCCTGTCTGCAGCTCTCCAGCTGTTAAGTTGTATTTCCTCTGGCCCTGGGGAACCAGTTGGAACTACTCTGCTAGGTTACCCCAGCCCTACTCTCCTGAAAATTTAGGGCTGTGATCGCTGGGGCAGACCCAGTGGTGGTGGCACCCAGGGTGATGTCTAGAGGCCTACACCTGCTGTGCCCTCACACCGGTTCCACAGCTCCCCCCAGTGCCTAGCATGAAGGTGGGCTGGTGGCCACCCAGGTGGGAGCCTTTACACCTGCCTCCTGCCCAGGTTCTGGCCGCATCAACAACTGGGGACTGGGAGACACTAGATGCTGAGCCCAGGCAGCTTGGCTACTACTGCAGCCTACCCCTCTGTGTTATGAGGAGACCCCGTCCCCTCCACCCTGCACCTGCCCTGGGATGCCAGCACAGGTCAGCCCAGCCAGAAGGAGCCTTCAGATCACCAGACCCAAGAGGTAACTTCCAGCTATCAGAAGGCTTAACTTGTGGCTTAGACGCTGTGGCGTCAACTCCTAAACTTTCCCTTCTCGAGTTCTGTCTGGCTCTGCCAGCTCTTGCAGCCTGTCCAGCCCAGCAAGGGAGCCCACATGACCCCTGAGTTCTCGGGAGGCTTTTGTCTCTCTGGATGAGACACATAGAGACCTCAGGTCACAGAAAAACTGTCTTTCTGTGTGTAATGCAGCGCCAGCCACCTAAGAAAATCCCACTGCTCTTGGTTCCCTCAGACAGGACCGGATGGAGCTCCCTTGCTCCTCCCTTCTCCTCAGCCTCAGAACCTCCTGCTTTTATACCAGCTGAGGAGGGAGGCTAGGAGGCTAGGAAGGCCTGCTCTTCTCCCTGGGCTTCTCAAATTGGCCCCAGGCATAGGCCCAATCCCAGGTCACTGGGATTCCTCAGACTAGGAGCGGTGCTCTGAGCCCTGTCCAGCAAAAGCTAAGTTACCACTGTCCCCTCTGGATATCGGAGGAAGCGCTTCAGACCAGTCTCCACACTGGTCGCCTGTGCTTAGACCTCCATATTGAAATTAATTGAAAAATATGTTTCCGACCTACGAAAATGTTTATCTGTTTTCATCAGAGGGATCACATTGTAATGAATATATTTACATCTCATTTCAAGAAAGGCAGGAAGATCACTGAGCTCTGGGAGGCACATGCCTCCCCTCCCCCTCAGAGCCCTAGCTGCATCCCACCCCATCCCATCGGGCAGCCAGGAAGGCTCCCAGATACATCCTGGGAAGCCGCCAGGGGTTAAACGTGAGCTCTCCCCACCACCTCCAGCCCTAGGTGTCCAACCTCCAAGGAACTCCACTCAGTCCCAAAACTGTCTCTGGGTATGGTGCAGAGGATGCTGCCTAGAGCAGGTGGAACCAGGGACCCAAGTGGCTCCACACCCCACAGCCTAGCCGGCCCAGCTCAGGCCCATCTCCTTGCGGCAGGCTGCAGACTGGGGACCTGCAGTGGCTCCCTAGAGAGAGCACGGCACTGCCCATGCTGTGCTGTACCCAGAATATCAAAACCCTCCAATGGGTTGGAGAGTAGGAGCTTGTTAACACATTTGGGGAGGGGTGGGGGCTGGAGACTTCCAGATAGCACATTGAAAGCAAAACATTGCCAGTGACTTCTGAAAGTGAAGCTCTTGCCTCATCGGGGCTGTTTGGGGCTGAGGGAAGGGGGAGGGGTGAGAGGTGTTATTTTAAAAGATCTGGCTTTATTAATATGTTAAGAAAGCGCTCCCTTGGCAGTGTGTGTTCTCGCAGCACAACTCTGATCCTATAAAACATTCATGCTCTGAAAGCTGTTAGAGAGAGTTGCCCCCCAAAGCACACCCAAGGACAGGCCTCAGAGGGAAGCTTCTGTCCTCAAGGGGCCACTAGGATCCAAATGCTGCTACTGGAAAGTACTTGCTCCAACCCAGCACCCTGACTCCCAGGGTCTGAGTTCACGCCCCTAAGTGCCACATGAGGGGCCTTCCCTCTACCCACCAGAGCTCCAGGACCCTGGTGGGAACCCCTGTCCCAGGGTCTTAAGCAAAGGTCAAACCACAGCCAGCTCTTCAGTGGACAATAAGGGGGAGCAAAGCCTGGAACTTGCAGAGCTGAAGCCCCAACTGTCTCTCAGACCTGCAGTCAGGCAGCTTCTACCCATGCAGGGCTCAGAGGTGTCTGAGCTGCCCTCTCTTGCTAACCCTGCATCTGGCTCCCACCCATGTCTCTGAATCCTCTGCCGATCAGCAAATTCCCACCTACCGCCAGGCCCCCAGGGTACCTCCCGTCACTGAAGCACGCTTTGCCCCCCCCCACTATGGAACCTCAGCTCTGGCACACTACCCTGCCTGCCCCAGTCCCTGCCCAGCTGTGCACAGGGCACCTGAAGTCCCCCAAGTCTCCAGGGCTCAAGACCAAGGCACTCAGCCCTCCCCGAAGACCTAGCCCTGCGGAGCCTGGCCCTCCACGTTTATAAAACCAAGGAAGCATCTTCGTTTTAGAAAATGAATCTAGCCAATTTAGTCATGGGCCTTATAAATCCTATCCCTCCCCCTAAAAAATCCCCTATTCTACTAATAATCAAGGTGGAAATTAATCAAAGGCTCTGTTGCACTGATGACATCTATCAAGCAACCAGACACGAATTTTGCTAAATTCTTTTATTTTTGTTTAAATTTTCACTTCAATTTTAATTCTTGAAGAACAGCCTCGACAACATATATCGCACTCATTATAAGAAGCAAAGGGTTATATCAAAAATTATTAGTATAGAATGACAGAAAATCTGGTTTGGAACCAGAAAAAAATACAAAACAGATATAGATACATAGACACAGGACAATTTTTATAATTATCTGGAAAATGTTATTTTCCCCTAATTCTTGTTTTCTTTTTCTTTATGCGCATACAATGTTTAAATTTTACAAAAAATGAAAATAAAGACTAGTATTTTACAAAATGAATAACAATGTTCAGTGTGTGTGTGTGTGTGTGTGTGTGTGTGTGTGTTTCTACATAGGATTCAGTCCACTTCCATATGTGTTGTTTTCTGTACAGAATATATCCACATCCGTCCACAATCAATCCTGGAAGGTCCATTAGTCTCCTTCTGTTTAATTAAAATTCTCATGGTCCTCTCTTCCAAAAAACATTTTTTTCTTTTTCTCACCATACACAAAGTCCTTTTTTTTTCCTTTTCAGCGCTCACAGATCTGATCCTAAGAGTCTCTCTTCCCCATGCTTTGCAGCTTAGATTGCATTTCTGCAGGGTGGGCTGCTCTTGTCCTGGCCTCCCCCCTCCTGGCCTGCTGCACCCCGGTGTCTCAGTGCCTTTGGAGTCCTTGGCCCAGGAGGGTCCTCTGAGTCTCTAGGGGGTAGGGGCAGGCGGGAAGTGCCCCACATCTAGGAGCACTGGATGGACATATAAGGCCAGTTGAAGCTGCTCCCAGACAGCAGCATATCACGGATGAGAGTTTCAATGGGGGTTTTACCTACCAAACGGACGAAGAAGAGCTGCTCGATGACTGAGGAGGACACGGTGCGCAGCGAGGGCAGTCGCAACAGCAGTTTGCCGAAGCGGCTGGGCTGGTTGGGGTATTGGCTCCTCACATACTCCTCCAGTGCGCACTGAGACTTCTCCTGCAGGCTCTCGATGTGGGCAGCATCCGACAGGCCACAGGCGTCTGCCCAGCAGCCACAGGAGGGAGAGACAGGGAAAGGGGGCATATGGTTAGGCCAGTGAGCAGGAAAGGCCCAAACAAGCCATTTTTTTAAAGGAGAAAAGAAAAAGAAATAGAAAAAAAAAAGACAAACCGAAGAAAAGAAATCCACTTCGCCATACCTCCCTACTTCCTTCTTTACCATTCCCTTCCCCCCAGCCCCCCAATATAAAAAAAAATAAATCAAACCCCCACCAAACCTAGGGGAGCTGGAGAGAGGAGCACACACAGCAGAGGCAGTGAGCTCTCTGTTCCTTTTGTTTTTCCTCTTTGACCTTTGGATTAAATCATGTACAATGCTGGAACCATGTCTGCCGTATGTAACAACCTGTCCTTGGCCTGCGGGGGAGCATCTTTCTGTTGTGCTCATTAAAGGGGGGACTTTTGCCCCTCTTGCCCCTGATTTTGGGTTATTCAGGACCCCTGAAGAAATATGGAGCCTGGAGGCAGATCTTAAAGATTCTTGGAGTCCCCTGTTAAAACCAAATGACCCTGAGAAACCTCAAGGAGAACCTAGGTTGTGTAGTGAACAAACACATGGGAGGGGTAAGAGGTCGTGAGCTGCCTGAGACCAAGCTCTGCTTGAGCAATGTAGGGTTTGAGATTCACTATTCATGCAAGTGAGGACTCTGGAGCAAATCCTCCATGCGAGTGTATACTTCTATCTGTGCCTTAGATCAAGTACTTGAAAATTGGTCACGTATCTGTAAATCAGGAGGAATATGACTCAGTTACTCCAGGCTGCGCAAAGGAGACATCTTCAGTGATCAGGCACAAAGCTGCTGCTGCCTCAGAACTGAGGTGATAGGGACTTCAGGGGTGACTTGGGGAGATAGGTTTTCTATGGCAGGAGCATGGAAGAAAAAGGCATCACCACAATGATAGCATCTCAAAATCTGTGTGCTCATCTCAGTGTGGACCAAGACCCTTCTTGCTACTCTAAAAATATTTCAGGACAGTAGATTATACTATATCAACTAACTAGAAGCAAGCAAACAGAGGGGAAGGTGGAATCAGAGGAATGGAGTGAAGGCTTCCTCTCCTAGTTCAAATACCCATGTTGTTTCTTATATTAATAATAAATATTTAGATAACAGGAAGATCACAGAAGAACCCTTAGCCAGTGAGGAGGTTGCCTAGACATCAAAGGCAGAGTTTGCTAATATATAGATTTGGGAAGAAATTCCTGCATGGCAATGCCCCTGAAAGGACACTGTATAATTATGAATGGGCAAGTGTGACCCTAACAAGATAAAACAAATAATTCAAAGCAAAACCTGTGTCTGCAGAGTTTTGGAGCTTTATGTCCATGTATTTCAAGAACTGAGATTTACAAAGCATTCTAACACCTTCATCTACAAGGCTATGGCCTCCAGCAAAAATACAAATAAAACTAGCAATAATTCAGGAACTTCTGGGGCAATTCCCCTTTGACCTCAGATACAGACTAGATTCTTCTCAGATGTCTAATTACTGCAGCCAGCCAGTTGGGGACATCCACACTGGCCTGGCTTGGGAAAGCAGTGAGATTTTATGGCTAGCAGGGCCAGGGTAGGAGCTCTCTGGGACTTTGCTGCTTAGAGAGGAGACCCTGAAGTTTGTCCTTGTCCCTGCTTGCTATCTTTGGCACTGCTGAATGACTGCGATGGGGACCCATATTTGCACCTAGCTTGCTTTGCATGCATTGTCAGTTCATCATGGTATGGGGTTCATCACTCTCAGCACTAGATAACACAATAGAAAAATGACTCATTGATATCCCAGCAGGTTTGTAAAATTTATCCATATGCCATCCCCTCAGGACGGCAAAATATTTATCTTATATTTACAATTAGGGTTCCCAGAGTACAAGGTCGCTTCCTAACTTCCAAATAGTCCACTCTAAGGGAGAGAAGTCCAGGGAAGGCCTGCGTGAGCCCTGCGCTGGCTGCTCCCATTTCTCTCCCTTTTTGGAGGCAGGATGCTTGTAGCTGGACCTGCCTGCCAGGTACCAGCCAGCAAGCTCTGTGGCCCCTCTCCAGCAGGAGATGGAGCTCTAGCCTGGCCTCTCACTCTGGGTATTCACTCATCCCCTTGCAACAGGATTCTCCCAACTGTGGACAGAAGGTTTGAGCTCTCAGATCAAGTGGGGGTTTGTGGTGACAAAGCCAGGTGACCAAGGGGTATCATGCAGTATATATTTATGCTCCCTGAGTTATGCCCCAGATAAGAAAATGAAGTAGAATGTGCAAAATCCATGTCTCACTTTTTATGCTGTAGTGTCAATGTGGGTACTCTCAATATTTCTTCTACAGTGCATGGAAAAGAAATTATGTAAATAAATAACCATTACTGCTCAGACCCTCCTGGCTTAGCCTTTGTAGTTTAGAGAATGTATTTCATGTTGTGCATTCAGAAGAGTTTAGTGTTCAGGAAATATAGATGTAATCAGCTGCCATAACTAGAAATCAAAGTTATTATTGTGCCGAAAATGGATTTATTGTATTTATGTTAACTAGATGGCTCCTTTCAGAGAAGGTCTCATTTATTTGAAGGAATATTTAGGTGTATGAATTAATGAATTTTTTAAAAAGTAAGTTCAGGTCATGACCTAGTCCTTGGATGCTGTCCAAAATATTAAGGATTAAACATACCATCCGGAGGCCAAATGTGAAAACCACCACAGGGGACCCCCGTGCCAGCTTCAAATACTCAGCTAGAGCAAACCACGTTGGACAATATGTCTAAAACTGTCTTTTCCATCATTCAAAGTTAGCTTAAAAGTTGGATGACTTTGAGAAGGCTTCCCATGAATTCCCTTCTGGCTAGCAATCAAAACAAGTTTAGTCAAAAGTGGAAATGTGTTGTATGGAGGAGCGGGGGCTGAATTACTACTGACAGCTCTATTTCCATTTTCAGATATTCTGCTTGCAATTTTCCAACAAATAATTTTCTTGTTCACTTCTAGGCACCCCTTGCACCTTGAAGACTTACTTGGTCCAAGAAACTTCTCTGGAAAACTTTTTAAAGGAATACTTTTCACAGGAATGTTTTAGGATGAGAAGTTAAAAGAAAAGCATGAATAATTCCACAATGTTTCTGCAGTATACACAGCCTTTCTCACCTCTCTCTGGGAAAGGGCATGAAATTAGCTAAGTGAAGGGGGTTCAAAGAACCTTGGAGGGAACAAGGAAAAGGGAAGAGAGACCTTTCTTGAGAAGACCTCTGTCCAACTCCAACTCACATTTCTGCAGCAAGACACCTCACTGGATGAAATTTTAAAACCCCACTCCCCTGACACTGGCTTGCTTCCTGATGAATTTGGCTAAAGAGCCGGGTAGTAGTGAGCCTGCCAGGCCCCAGGCCTGCCAGAGCTAAAGCGGCCTGGTTGTGCTTCCCAGCCTCTTTGTCACTTTTGAAAAACACGTTTCCATCAAGAAGACTTATTAAGATAAAATGCATTCAAACACCACGAAGGCTATTCAATGAAACTTCCATTTGTTTTAAGGTTTACACTTTATCCTCGTGCAAAGAATAACTCACGCTCTCACTAGCAGACCTGCATTTGCACTGGAAGTAAAAGGGGGGCAGTCCAAGTCCATGGCTCTGGCCACCCTGCATACAAATGAGATGCTCTTGTCTAAATAAATTATCTGCTGTTCAGATCGATATTAATACTACATTTGCTACATTACAATATTGTGCAAATTTAAGAGTCATTTTAATACAATGTAAATACAATTCTTCATGCATGAAAGCCAAGAAATATTGATAGATTATACCTTTGCTTACTGTTCAAGAAGGCCTTGGGTAAGGAAATTTGCCATCTCTGCTCAAGAATGGTTTTAATTTGGCCTTTGGAGGGTCTAGCTCTAGGATAGATTTATTAGGAGAGTTTATTTGTTCTCCGAATGGAGGAATTACAAACAATAGTGCCAATAATAGTGGTAAAACTGCCGCTAACCCTACTTACAGTGGGCAAGACCCAATACCGGGTCTAAGCAGCTCTGTTCCTCGCCAGAGTCCTTTCTGGCTTTGTTTATATTTCCCCTCATTACCTGCTGTCCTGGGTGTTTATATGTTTCTCTCTTGAAGGTTACAATAATAAAAGGCGGGCAGTGTTCTCAGAGGCTCAGACCAGAGCCCTTCAAAGGCAACCTTAATACACTTTCCTGGAAGTTAATTTGAACCATCTATCATAAGAGAAATTGTTAACATGCACGTTACCACTGCCTACACTTAATTTAATATTTTTTAAAGCACTCTGTTAAATTTTCAGTGTTCAGATGTTTTGCATAGCTATGAAATTTATCTCCGGGCCGGGATTCCTCCCATACTGGCGGGTTCTACAGTATTGCTTTTGTTTTTTATCTTTCTTGTTTAGATCGAATCCGTTTTTTACGACCCCCAATAACCTCAGAAACTGCAAACATGAATGGTTTCCGATAAGGGAAAATCAGGCAGCAATAAAGCGGGATTATTTACGATTTACTTGCACGGATTTCTCTCTTTCCACCTCTCTCAGTGTCTCTGTGTCGGGAAACTCACCCAGGGAGCGCGCCACGCAGGGGGAGAAGCCACATTCCCAGTCTCTCCCTTCCCTCTCCTCCCCCAGAAGCGCAGGGCTCTGGCTCACACGTCCGCGTCCCGCACACACTCCGCACACACGCGCAGCCGGATCGCAGCACCGAGCCGCTCTCCGCACACACACCCTCCGCCGCCCAGGCCCCGCCGCCCGCGCCCGCACCGCGCCGCCTCTGCTCCCCACCGCCGCGCTCCCAAGATGGCAGCGCGCGGCCGGCCGCGTCCCCGCGCGGGGGGCCCAGTGTCCGGCGACGGCCTGTCCCGAGCGGTAGCGCGCGGCGCGGGAAACGCGGGCGGCCGGCCCGGTGGCCCCAGGCCTGCCTCGCCCCCGCCGGGGCCTGCCCTCCCCGCGACCGCAGCCTCACCTGACGTAAACAGCACGATGGCTTTGAGGCAGCTGTACTCGGCCGAGTCGACGTGCAGCGCCTTGAGCTTCTCCACCTGCTCCTGGAAGATGCGGATGTGGTCCATGAAGGCCACCACGCGGTCTGCGGACATGGGCGAGGCGTGCAGGCCCGCGGCGGCCAGCAGCGGCGCCACGTGCAGCGGCATAGAGCACTGGGCCGCGTTGAGCACGAACAGCTCGCTCCAGGTGAGGCGGAGCAGGGACACCTGGTCGGTGATCTGCAGATCCGGGAAGAAGGGGATGTTGCGGGCCCACTCGACGGCGCTGAAGAGCAGGCGCGCGGCCAGCTCGCAGATGTTCTCGATGCCCATGATGTTGTTGGGCTGCATGCACTGGCTGCCGTAGCGCGACGTGGGGTAGGGCTCGGCCCGCAGCAGCAGCGAGATGTAGCCGGACAGGTAGCAGTGGCCATTGAGGGGGTCTCCGTTGGTGAGTGCGTACTGGCCTGGATTGGGCTGGGTCGGAGGCATTCTTCCTCGCTGAACCGCTGACAAAAAGAAAGAGAGAAAAGAGGCAATGTGCATCCAGGGGGCTTGAGAACATCGCTGCGGCGCAGCGCACCCAACACAATGCAGAAACTACCGCAGCCACACGCTCCCCGCGCATCTTCTCTGGCTGGCTCTCACTCACTGCCCACACCCCGAGATGGAGAGGAAGGCCCTCTGGCTCCGCAGCTCAAGCGTCCAGCCATTGCCTGAGCCCCCTGGCCACCTTAGCCCCTCCAGAACTAGGCCTGACTTCAGGGCCCCCGGCCTGGCAAGGCCAAAAAAGTGCCACCCAACCCCTCGGTCACCAAGAAGGAAAACACAGATAAATGAAACCCCACTCACCCCTCCAGAAAGACTAAATCAGGGTTAAAAAAGAAAGAAAAGGTGAAACCAGAGACAGGTTGTGTGTGGTTCCAGGCAAACGCCCCGAGCGGCCTTTTCATTTGCAAACAAGCAACGCTTTGCTCATAAAATGTTTCCATATTCTCTTAAAATGCTATAGAATTATCCTTAAAAGAGACAAAATACCCCCTACTAACCACTCACAACTGTTGAGTAGAAAACAAGTATTCTGCACCCCTTCCTTCTCCCCTCCTCTCCATCGCTCCATACAAAGTTCTGACTAATAAAAACAATAGACAATTTAAAATTTTCAAGGAAAAAAGTTAAACTTACAGTAGCCAAACATTATTGAAAAAAGTGGAAAATATAATTAATGTCTGTCCTGCGTGGTGCCACTGCAACCTGCAGCCAGCTTTTGCCCAGTGAATGCACGAGCTTTCAACTGCAAAAACACTGGATTCATTAACCATCTGAATGCAAAACGTAAGCATGCTTTGAGTTCTTAAAGCTGACCAAAGTTTTTTTAAAATGTGTATGTTTTACTTCAACAGTGCCAGCGTTTTAAATTGCCATGTAAACAAAGACAACTTTAGGAAAAGTTAGGGCTACTGAATGAACTCTCTCCCCCAACAAATTAATATAGATATGTCCATGTCCATGTAGTTGTCTTATTTCAGGTTGTCCACTGTTTTCTCAAGTTTGCTTTGATTCTACTATTAATGCAGGTTCCAGTGCAATTTAAGCTCTTGAGACACAGTGGCTGAAATACTTTTTTCTAATTACAGTTTTGAACTTGGCAGTTATTTTTCAATTAAGTCAGTGCACAAATTCAAAGTTTTTTTTTTTTTTGTTCAGATGCCTACAAAATCTCCTTGGAGCTAGAAATGAAGTCGTCATATTTGTCTGCTCCTTAAGATCTGAAGGAATTCAATTTCTTTTCTTGTGGCATATAAAATATAATTTTAAAGTCAATTATAAGAAGGAGTAATCTGCAGTCTGCAAAATTGACTGGTTTGATAATTTGACTATAAGGCATCTTTAATGATTGTCAGGAGATAAACTTTAACTGTAAACTGCTAAATATATTTATAAGAAAAGTCCTGCATCTCTTGCCACATGAACATGAAGCATATCCAAATACAACATCAAAAGTTGTGTTAAAAAAACCAAACCCATACAACACAGGGATTAAATGATGTGGAAGCTCATGCCAGCTGCAGTCTATGCATTATGGCCAAATCAGAAGGATCAGTAAATGCCGTTGTAAATTGTAATTTGTATGCAGTATTTAAGCAGAGGGTGGAGTTTGATGAAGAAATAAAACGAGTATCATGCTTTAAAAAAAATGACTCAACTATGAAAGCACGGTTCAGTCACAAACTTTCCTTTCAAAGTAGAGGGGTGAAAACAAGGCCACAGCTCTGGAGGAGGCGGCCCCAGCTCCGTGAAGAGGAGAGGGAACCAGTGAACGGGCCAGAAGCCCCCCTTCCCCCCTAATTAGACCTACAAGTGCAATAAATCTCACTCCTCTTTTTCCAAGCTAAGCTTCCAAAAGGATGATGGCAGCAATGAATCTACGGTTCAGGGTACTCCAGCCCCAGCCCTCCCCCATTCTAAATAAAGGGTATGAAGAGGTGGAGGGAAAAGTGGGATGAAAAAAACACAGAAACAGAGTTTTCTGGGGGAAATAGGCACTCCTCCCCAAGTTCATGCCAGCACAGCCCCAAACATCCTCAAGCACACGCGGGAAAGGGACAACACACACCGAGCACATCCCAGACGGAGGAAAGGAGGGGATTTTAAGCCATAGCTCACTATCCCAGGGACACAATCCTGAGCAGGCAGCGGGCAGGGTGGGGAGCCAGGGAGAGGAGCGCAGGCCAGGAGGGGGAGGCAGCGGCAGCGAGCTGGGGGGGGGGCACTGGGGGAGGAAAGCAGCGGGGACAAGGGAAGCTGGAACAGGCCAGGACCACAGGAGCCCCAGCCCCACACAGCAGCCACCGGGGCGAGAGAGAAAGAAAGGGCAAGGGAGGCGGGTGAAGCGCGGGGAGAGAAGCAGAGAAGAAATATTCACCTTCCCGCCTCATGCCCACTTTGAGGCACTTCTTGAGGCGGCAATATTGGCACTGGTTGCGGTGGTGCTGGTCGATGGGACAGTTCCTGTTGGCACGGCATGTGTAAGTTAAGTTCCTGCGGACGCTCCTCTTGAAGAAACTTTTGCAGCCCTCGCAGGTGAATTGGCCGTAGTGCTTGCCGCTCGACTTGTCCCCGCACACCACGCACTCGATGTGCTGCTGGCTCTGGCCCGAACCGGGCGGGCCCTGGCCCTTGTCCCCCGCCGTACCGGGGGTGGCGGGCGCTCCAGGCTGGCCCGGGGTCTGTGGCGTGTGCGGCGCGCCCGAGCCCGCCTGCTGCTGCTGCTCGCCGGCGCCGCCGCCGCCGCCGCGGGCCGCCTGCGCTGCGGGGTTGGGGCCGCCGGGGTTGCCCCCGGCCACGTCGTCCTGCGGATCTCGCCAGCTGCTAACTACCATTGCCATATCTTTGGGCCCGGGGAGCGCTGGGGGGAGCCGAGCTGCTCGCCGAGGGCCGCGGGGCGCGCGGGCGCGCTGGGAGGGGAAGGGGAAGGGGAAGGGGGGAGGGGGAGGGGGCGGGGGGCCCGCCGGGCGCCCCGGGGTCGCAGGAGCCGAGCCCGAGCCGGGCACCGGTCGCTGCCTCCGCCGCCGCCGCTGCCGCCGCCGCTTACTGCCTTGGCCGCCCCGCTGCTGCTGCGCGCCCGCCCGCCCTGCTGGC
>CAUYON010209086.1:0-14140 GCA_963573935.1 Arctocebus calabarensis | reverse complement strand
TATCTATGTATTTACTTATTTAAATGTTTTGAGACAGTCTTACTGTTCTAAACAATTACTATTAATAGTAGCTAACATTGGGGGCAGTGCCTGTGGCTCAGTGAGTAGGGTGCCTGCCCCATATACCGAGGGTGGTGGGTTCAAACCCGGCCCCGGCTGAACTGCAACCAAAAAATAGCCGGGCATTGTGGCAGGGTGCCTCTAATCCCAGCCACTCACGAGGCTGAGGCAAGAGAATCGCCTGGGTCCAGGAGCTAGAGGTTGCTGTGAGCTGTGACGCCATGGCACTCTACCAAGGGCTACAAAGTGAGACTCTGTCGCTAAAAAAAATAATAAAAAAAAAATAGGTAACATTTACAAAGAACTTATGTGTCCCATTGCTCTGAGAACTTTTAGGAATTATGTCAGCATGGTGTCATAGGTCGAACTCAGGCTGTGCAGCTCAACTGTCCAAGTCTGAATCCTGGCTCCGACATTTGCTAGCTTGGGTACATTGTACAATTCCTCTGAGCTTTGGTTTTTCTATCTTCAAACTGAGGAATGTCTACCTCACAGAAGTGAATAAAGTATAAACGGCATTAATACAAATAAAACCCTTGCAGTCGTGCCTGCGCAATTCTCACAATAACCCTTACGATGTAGGTACTGTTATCACTTCTATTTTAAAGGAAGGAACTGATGAACAAAGAAGGTTAAATGTACTACCTAAAGTCACAAAGTTGGGAAGGAAGGTTGGAGCCAAGATTCACATCCAAGGCACCTAATCGCAGAGCCTGTGCTCCCAGCTACCCCCCTCGACCACCCCTCTCTAGGCAGCAGACCTTGGCTTCTTTCTGCCTTTCTGTTCTTATTTATGAAATGGGCTGGTGATGCTGACCTACCTGCTTCTGCGGCAGTATCAAACGTGACAACCCCAAAGCAAGGTCCAGCTGGACTATTTTAGACTTTGATTGCCAGGCAGCATTGTTTCAGGGCTAAATGAGCATGATTTTGCCAGCTTGGCTGCAATGATAGCTTAACAAGCATGGTCTCCTAGCAACCGCATCATTTTGTCAGACACAATTAGATGGTTAAGGAGCACACTAGCTAGGGCATCGCAGAAACAACTTAGGGTAATGCATGACAATTAAAACTTGGGTAACTTGCTTCAGTGGTTTGCAGACTCCTTCCCCATGGGCTGGCCCACAAGGCTCTGTGTTTTAATACCTGTGAGGGATATTTTCTCTCTGACATAGCAATTGGCTCGGAATTATACTTCCTCTGCTTTCCCTAGAGCTAAACCCTTGCTGTGAATTTTTAGCCTCTTCATCTTGCTTGGTTAGGTCCTTTAGAAGGAAAATAATTTAGTGCACATGAGCACTGTTTCAAGAAGAGAGGAGGGCCGAAAGCGCATACATGCATGATAAAACCTTTGAGGAAAGGACCTGTGAAGAGCTCCAAGAAAAGTTAACTAAGGGCTTCTCTCTGTAAAAAGCATCAGTGTCAGGCCATATTTAAAAGGTAGTGAAGGTAATCAATTTTCTCATTGCTATCATTTACCAAGTCGTTAAAAATTATATTTAGGTCTCATAAAATGTCTTAAATGGTTTTCTGAATATCCTTGAGATCTGAAGGAAATGATTCTTTGCTACTACAAATGGCAAGTAATAAGACATGACACCGATTCAATTTCCTTTAGAAGATGTATGTGCTTGAAAATGTTAGAAAAGAAAAATTCTAATGCAAAATAGTTCAAGTTTTTCTAGACTTAAAGATGTGAAATAACAGTTGTCTGAGAAAAGTACAGTTGGGCTGACTCATCTACATTTTACACATTATCCTCTGGTCAAAGGGTCATATAACTGCTTCTTAGAGCCAGCGACTTGACACTGGCCTCACACAACTTAGACAGAGGAGGCACAGTCGAGGTCACAAAAGCCAAGGTCCTTGCTGCCTGCTCTTCATCCACTTCTCTGACCGTACTTTTCCCTTACCTCTCAGCCCTGGTGGAGTCCTGCCTCAGGGCCTTTGCACTTGCCATTCTGCTGCCTGGAATACTCTTCCTCATATCCTTGCTTCCTGTCTCCCGTTGTTTTAGTATCTGCTGAAATGTCACCTCCTCAGAAAGGCCCCTGACTACGCTATCTAAAAATAGCATGCCTCATCACTCACTGTTACCTAACCCTGTTTTATTTTTCTTTATTATGAGACAGATTAAATATGTATTTGTCTATGAACATCTAGCCCATGGGGAATTAAGCTTCAGGAGGAAAACTTTTCCAGTTGCTAACACCTTTCATAAAGCAGTAGTCTTATTACTTTCCTCTGTGTATCTGATATGCATTTTTTCCCTATGTGGCGAGACAGACATTCAGGCAAACAGTCACATGCACACCTGCCTGGCTCATGCTAAGGACTCAGCTGCCAAATGAATCAATAAATCAATGTGAGTTCATTTCGGATCCACACTTTGGAGTCAGGTCAAAATCCTATTAGTCCTAGAACACTCAGTGACATTTGAATGGTGAAAGAGCAAAGAAGTTAGGTGAGCTGGCCTTTCCCTGCAGTAAAATTAATGAGGAAGAAGAGCAAAGAGAACCAGGGTCCTTAGCAAACTCTGATTTAGCCTCCAATCTCCCTCACGGGTTAGTCTCTCTTCTCTCCTACTTGGATATTTGTAATTTCATTTATTGTTACACTTTCCACATTATGTTATAACTACTTATTTATTTGTCTTTCTCTCTTTCTAAATTGGTTGAGGACGAGATGGACCAGGAAATCAATCATATAACATGTGCTCAATAAAAGCCTGCTGAACTCAAATGGGCTTAGTCAGAGTGGAATCAGGGTGGTGCAGGGGAGACCTGGGCTGACCCCAGAGCACTGTCATTTGCTGCTCTAAGGCTCCAGTCCTTACCTTTCTATGCCATTGAGTTTATGGCGGTGCTTCCGGGACATGAGCAGCCCACCGCCCCAGGCAGCCTGTGGGGAAGAGGAAGGACAGGGAGAGACGAGTAGCGACCTTCAGGAATCCCAAACGAGTTACCCCACACCTCTAGTCAAACATGAGAGTGTAAAAGGTTAAAAGCATAAGCTTCTCTGATGGCTCAACCAGTGGCCACTGTGATTTTTCACTGTTTGTCAGTTCTTTTTCAAAACTTCCTCCAGGTCACTTTCAGAGAAGCTGCAGGAGCGACACAGGTAAGCTGGGTCTGAGCCAGTGGCGCCTGTGCTGTCAAGACCTAAAAGCCCAAAGTATGGGGAAAGCCAGGAATACTCAGGGAGCCCTCGTGGATGGCTCTGGAAGCTACTTGAAAGACTGGGGCCTGCTGTCTGATTTTTCCTGGAGTAGAATTCTAACGGCTCCTGAAAAGCCCAGAAGGCAGAGGCTCCCTGCTGGTTTGAAGGTTTCTCAACAGTTCCTGCAACAGCATGACGTGTCTTTGGGTACCAGGATGCGTGTTTACTGAACAGCTTGGGATGCTTCGTGACAAAACAGCTTTTGCTAGTCATTTGTTCAATGGCAGGGCAGATCACCGCTTTGTTTAGTTGTGAGAAATTAAATCCATAAAAGAATGGAGAGACAGGAACAAAAATACACCCAGTCACACATGTGAAAATGTAACTTTTGTGTGCCAGGGAAAACTCAGGACTAAATCTCTTAGTTGATAATAGCTTCTATAAATTGCCTTATTTTCCCCAAATGTAGCAAATATGCATTTTTTAAAGAAAAGTATGGTAGAGGGCTGAACTGAAGGCTGAGGGTTCACATTCATGGCCACTTTCTATGTATATGTTCTGTCTTACCTACTTTTTCCCCTCTGAAATCAGTTCTATTTTACTCTGCAAAGTACAAAGGTCCTTAGGAAGGTGATGGAGACCAGATTCTAGAATGAATCACAAGAGTCAGAAATCAGCCAGTGAGGGGCGGGGTGGGTCCCAGAGCATGTACCAGGCCTGTGGTAAGCACCATCGTGAATGGCTGGCTAGGGGCTGGGGAATAGCCAGCACTAATGTGGGGTAGAGAGAGGGCTGGCTGGGGTGTAGGGAGAAGCTTGAAAAAAATCAGACAGCAGAACTTTTTCCACCCACTGATGGACTGGGCTGTTCTGTGAGTTATGGCACTTACATCGACATGCAGCCAAAGGTTATATTTCTCACATATATCTGCAATCTCCTGTATCGGATCAAAAGCTCCATAAACAGTTGTGCCAGCAGTTGCATTGACATAAAAGGGAATATAACCCTGCAAAGTAAGAGAGAAAGGCCGATTAGTCTTTTTACCCTTTCTCATTTCCTCATTTCCACCTGAAGTAGAATTGCAGTAGCATTTATTCTTGGCAGTCATTGGCTAAGCTAGCAGTGGCAAATGCTCTGTTTGGTGGTATTCTTTTTTTTTTTTGAGACAGAGCCTCAAGCTGTTGCCGGGGTTGAGTGCTGTGGCATCACAGCTCACAACAACCTCCAATTCCTGGGCTAAAGCGATTATCATGCCTCTGACTCACAAGGTGGCAGGGACTGGGACTATAGTAGGTTCTGGGACTACAGGCACCTGCCACAACACCCGGCTATTGTTTGGTTGCAGCTGTCATTGTTTTTTGGTGGGCCCAAGTTGGATTTGAACCTGCCAGCTCAGGTGTATGTGGCTGGTGCCTTAGCCCGTTGAGCCACAGGCGCCGAGCCTGGTGGTATTCTTTGTTGGTTCATTCACTTATTCATTCATTTATTTAACAAATATTTTTTGAGTGACTGTCATGTGCCAAGCCTGGTGTAGATGCTGGGGATACAGCAGTGAGCACAATAGAAGAATTCTGACGTTGTGGAGCTTACATTCTAGTGTGTGTGTGTGTGGGGGGGGGGCAGAATACGAACTAAGTGAAATAAGCAAAATATGCAGTATGTTTGATAGGAATAAGTTCTATGGCAAACAAGAAAGCAATCATGAATATTTGGAGTGATGGGCAGATAGTTCCAAATATCATCTGGACATTGTTCTCTTAGGTGCTTTGTTGTTTTAAGTGTATTGATACAATAATTAAACTAAAGCATTGTTTAGTTATTTGAAACAGAGCTATGCACTGTCAAAGCTGAAACACTCATTAACTGTGGACATGCTGAAATTTTGACAATAATGAGAAATAAATGAAGGAGAGAGCTAACAGTGCCAAGACACGGTTGGGGAAATCTATGGGTCTCAGGCTGTTTGAAGTTCATTTCCACCTCTGCTCCTTGTGCAATCCTCATAACATTTACCTCCCCCTCCTCTGACGAGGCCCCAGTAAACAACTACGATTAGAGAAGAAGGTACAAGAATGCAGGCAAAACAATGTGTTGGTAAATGGCCTGACAGCTACCTGGTAGTGACTTGTGGATATACTGTTCTATGAGAGTTTTTTTGCTATTGTTTAAGAGAATTTGTTGAGATGGGATTTGCCAAGTACCATGGGTCATCTGCCAGGGCATGGATGCACTTTGCTAAACAGAATCCTAAGCTAAAATGGTATGTGTTAAAATGAAATAAGACATAACAAGTAGCAAGTAGTAACAATTAGGCTGTCTCTTCATGATGCTCAAGTATTTGATTTATTGAAGAACATCAAATTAAGCACTTGGCATAATGAAGACAGGACAAGTGGTCTAATGAAATGAATTTTTCATTAAAAAAATTGATTTTGTGGGCAGTGCCTGTGGCTCAAAGGAGTTAGGCACCAGCCCCATATGCCAGAGGTGGCGGGTTCAAACCCAGCCCCAGCCAAAAACTGTAAAAAAAAAAAAAAATTGATATTGTGCAGATACAGCTTTAAAACCAAATCATTTCACAAGTTGGAAATAAGCAAATATGGGAATAGAATTTTATTAACACAATAAAATTATCTTATTTTATCAAAGACTTTTAATGCCTAGGGCAGATGGAAGGTATTCACTGGAGTTTAGATGCACCATGGTAGACATACCTTTTGCTTGGCTTCAAGAATTTTTGCCTCAAAATCGGCTGGAATTATCTTCCCCCTATAATTATTGTAAAAGGAGAGAATTAAAATGAAGAATCAATGAGATTGAACATGGAAAAAACTTCAGCAGCAGCAAAAAAGTACTTTAATTGGATATTTTCAACAGACCATTAGCGGCTTGGCACACTGTACTAAGCCAGTCCTTAAGCACAATAAAACAAATTTAACAGATGAACACATTTAATACATCAAGAACCTAATATTCACTCTCCCCTGCCCACCTTTCATTGCACTTTATCAAAATCACGTTGTCGGTTCCAAAGCCCAGTGCAGCCCCAGCTTTCTTTATGGAATAGTGACTCTGCAACAAACAGAAATTTGAGGTTAGACATGAGCGAGTCCCTTGGAAAACACCACAATCCATGAGCAAGAGCCCCCAACTCACTTGTTCTGAGGTGAAGAGGACCAGTTTGGGAACAGCAGCCATCCCCTTAGTCTTAACCTCAGGGAAGTACTTGTACCGAGCAGCCATGATGCTGTACATGTTGGATATGGCTCCCCCTATCGGCAAGCAGACACAGCGGCAGGCGTTAGGGCTCTTTCCTTATTGTTTTCAACAAGGAAGGCTGAGCTGGTGTTTCAAGAAGGGGAATTAGAGTATCCTGGTAGGTTTTGCTAGCTTCCTTATTGCTGGGACTTCCCTATGGACTCTGTCCTGGGGATACAAGCAGTCACGCTCCTTCCCGAAAATTTGGCTGGAGATGAATCACATACTCCAGTGTCCTTCCCACCTGAAGCTCAGACAGAAATATTAGAGGTAGCAGCAGCAGTGGCTGCAAAGGAATAGGTGAGTTACAACCTTCCTGCTTCTATTTTCTGCTCAACCTATTTACTGAACAAAGATGAATCTGTTTCCTGACTTCAGAAAGACAAAGAAAGAGAGAGTAATGGAACTCACAGGAGGAAACAACGACATTGATTCGTTATCTGCCTGGGTACTCTCGTCAAAGAACAGCCCAGCTGAGTTATTGAGTCATTTAGGAGGGCTCTAAGTTTATTAAAATAAAAACAAAAACAAGTTCCTGCTTACCTAAATAAAGACACAAGATGAACTGAAGTAACCATGTATGTATGTTTGGCCAACACAAACTAGTCACTTTTACATCAAGTACCTGACAATTAAACAGGCAAATCTGTGGTTTGCTTGAACTGCCTGGGTAATTGCAAGCTTTATTCCTTCTTTTGCCATTGTACACATTCTCACTGTCTCAGACACAATCTATAACTCCTCCCTCCACCTGGGAGAATACCTGTCCTGGTTTGACATTTATTGATTTATTTTCAGACATCTGGCTGAATATCCTTGTTTTAAAGATTCTTGTATTTACCTCAAACTAAAGACTCAAAGTAGATAAGCTATTTTGGCTGAAATTAACCAGTTAATTGATAATCGTTTTTTTTTTTTTGAGACAGAGCCTCAAGCGGACTCCCCTAGGTAAAATGCGTTGGTGTCGCATCTCACAGCAACCTCAAACTCTTAGGCTCAAGTGATTCTTTTGCCTCAACCTCCCAAGTATCTGGGACTACAGGCTCCCACCACAACACCTGGCTATTTTTAGAGATGGGTCTCACTCTGGCTCAGGCTGGTCTCAAACTCCTGAGTTCAAGCAATCCACATGACTCAGCCTCCCAGAGTGACAGCATTATAGGCATGAGCCACTACACCTGGCTACACCAACTTAATGGAAATTAAAAAAAAAATTAAGGACATTATTCTTTCACAAACTCACTTCCTATTTAGTGTTTTCAAGAATCTCTAAGATCCATATTGTAAACCTTGCAAAGAGTCAGGAGAAGAGAAGAGAAACCTACCAGGAGAAAATATCCCATCACCATCTTTACTTGACCACCCAACAATCTCTCTCATCTTCTTGAGCGTTATTTGCTCCATGAGGACAAACACTGGTGCAATTTCATATGTAAACCTGGAAGGGTAGTGAGAAAAAGGATGAAAGAAGATCGAGTCAAACCACTTATTTTGGCAATACAGATGATTGGCTTACTATTTGTACTTGGGCTCTAAAAAGATGTTCACGACAACTAAAATGATTCATTTCCTGGAAATGCATTAAGTCACCAATCATAAAATGTCAGAAACCAGCCTGGGTTACCAAGAGGTGCTGGAAGTGCCTGCACTGTGACACTCACCAACAAAATACATTTTCCTCTGAATGGAATGTCTTAGGTGTGGCCCACCCAGGAACAGACAGAAAGCAAATGACTTTCCTGAGTCCCTTTTACCTCTAAGATTATAGGACAATTTGCCTACATTGCTTCAATTATAGGCAAATATTAATTGAAAAAAATTTCTAAGTTCTACAAAAAAGTTGTTTGCCATCCTTTCTTTTTTAAAATACTGACTGCCAGTTTCACACTTGTAGAATCTATACAAGCCATAGCCAAAAGTTTATCTTTTAAAAACAATGAAAATATCCAGAAGCTAACTGTGAAGATAATTGGAAATATTGACCCAGGATTTTAAAGATCTCGATATAATTATCTACATGGTTTTTCTACTGATAATCCCCAAGGACAGCTATGTTTCTATAATTCTCTCAAGTCAATATCTGTCAAGAGTAATTATAAGTGATGATTTTCTCATTACAAAGTATAAATAACAAGAAGATGGTCAACTGGCATACACACCTAAATGTGGGTATCAGATATCCTGGTGGGTAACATTTGTCTTCTAACAAACTGATTTAGAAGTGGCAAGCCATGCTCTATTCAAAGCAATTGAAAACATAGGCACAGTCTGGTAGACTAGTCATTGAAACAAGATCATGGTACATAGTACATGGTACGTGAAACATAGGGCCTGAGAGAAATCAGGAAAGGTCATCCACAGAAAATTCAGCCAGAAAACAAAGATATTTACTAAGCTTGAAGGCTCTTTATCTTTCTCGTTTTTGCTTAGCCTTTTAAACATTAGAATCTGTGGGCTGGGCTCAGACCATCTTTATCGAAAAGAGATGCCTAGATTGATTTGGCCACGTGATATGGGGAGGCTCTGACACTGGTTAGGGTGTTTGAGCTGAATGCCAATGTTGAGGACTAATGAGAATTCTCGCTTGCTTAATCATTTAGAAAAGCCATTTGTAAGGATGAAATAACTATTGTTGTACATGAGACACAGGTGAAGCTACTAAGTTTTAATCATGGAGGAAAAAAGCAATCAAATTAATCACATGGTGATAAAAGAGGACAAAAAGATCGATCCAGCAGGATCCTCAGGATACGTCTGTTGGTAGAACTATTTTGTTTCCAAAATCAACATTTTTATTTTCCTTAGGAGGCCCCTGGAAATTTAGGAGGAAGACCCTTGGAAACCATTTGTGCAGTTACCATCACCTCTGGAGGTCACAATCATGCTTTGGTTCTGCTCTGAGCCCCATCACCGTAGCAACCAACACTCCCTCATGTCTGATGGCCTGATAAAGGAAGAAGAAGAGAAGGATTCCTGGTTTAGCCTGTGCTGCTGAGTGCACCAAGAGGCAAGCTCATGAAGGGATTCGAACCATTCTTGAACAAATGTGTTATCAGTGGTTCCACTGCTTTTTGGAAATATTGGAATGGAAATAAATGTTTATATGATGAAGAGGTACGCACTAAATTAGAAAGCTCTCTGGGGTAAGGCAAGGAACAAATGAAACCATACACCGTAATATCAGAACTGAATCAAGGATTGGAAGAAACTTGTGTCAGAGTCATGTCATTGTTAGATGGGCAGGCAGGGACCATATGGGCAAGGGAGAAGGGTTGTGGCTGAATATCAAGGGCTGGTTCAACTCCATGCTTAGTCACTAAAATCAACTTATGTCCCAGATTTGCATGAATTAGCCTCCCTATCTAAGGCCTAGGAACAGGCCATTGCTCTCAGGATTAGGAGGAAGCGTCTAGAGACTTTGATTGTGAAACTATCTGATCTCATCTCTTTCAGGTTCCCTATCTATGCCAGGTACCTGATATCTGAATTTTACATTCTATTCAATGAGTACTTACTGAGTGACTCTCCTTTAAGACTAAGACATTCTAAGACACCATTCTCAACCCAGAGGAGGAAGCTTACTTGGATGAATCCAGCATCTGGTTCTTGACCAGATCTTAGCAGCATCCTGTTTGGTGGTTTCTGCCTGGGTGTGAAGGACCAAGCTACAGCTAGCACCAAGCTTATCCTGACTCAGGAGCTTCGTTCTGACATCCTCTCCCAGAAGCTACTATATCAGCCCCTGGCTGTTGATCCACAGGCAGGCCTGACAAATGAGCTAACATGGAGTTCTTTGTTCCTGACACTTTTTCTGACCCTGCCCTCCCATCCCGGGCCATGTTTACAATCTATAAGGCTGCACCCACAGCCTTACAGAAGGCCTTGCACTTCACCCCAGAGAAGTGGATCCCCCCCAGACCTCTTTGAGAATCTTAGAAAAGCTATAGGCCCTCTCCCAGGTAAAAAATAAAGATATGCACACAATTTTGTATACAACTATAGGAAATTCTTCTTTTACAACCTGGACCCAGGTTATGGACTCTTTCCCTAAATGACAGATAAAAGCAGATGAAGTCAAGAGATTAAAGGTCAAATATGAATTCAGAAGAAGCTATTTAGATGCTGAAATCAGAGTATAAGATTACATTTCAGAATCAGAACAAGAAACTAAACCTGCCAACACCTCTGGGTTGAACCATAAAAAAACGTGGTATTAAAAGCAATAAGATGCTGACATCCATGGAGTGACACTAAAGAAGAATGCTGAGCATTTCTATATTCTGAGTAGGGGGAAGAGTCAGCCCTTTGACAGTGGTTCAACTCACTTTCCCAGTGATGTACACTCAGAACTAAGGCAAATTAATTGTCAAGAAATGTAGAGCTCTCTTAAGGCACAGACTGTTGATTGTTAACCATATCAATTTTCCTTTGCTTCTTTAAATTTTATTATTTGATTTCACTTTATTGGCAGTTCACTCCCAAATAAAACACTTTATTTTAGCCTTTTTAGATGTAGCCATGGGTCTAAGTTCTGGCTAAAAGGGTGTTATGGGAATGTGGTAGAAGACTTCTGAGAAGACTTCTTAGTAGGAAGGAGTAGGCCCCTGTTTTGCCTCCCTTCCTTCCTTCCTTCCTTCTGTCTTCCCTTCTTTCTTTTTTCATTTTTCTCTCCTTCCTGCCTGCCTTCCTCCATCTTTCCTAAGTTCTGAAACACAGGAGTGATGGCTAGAGCTCTAGCAGCCAGTTTGCATCCTGAGGCAACTTAGAGGATGAGAGTCACATGCTGCCATAGGGATTAGAAGGGCATAAGGAACCTGGATCCCTGGTGACTGTTCAACTGGAAACTTCTGTAATAAGACAAAGAAATAATTTTGCATATTGACCCTATCTTGATATTCCTTTTAGACTGCCACTTGCATCTAACAGACGTGGCTAGTAGTATATCTTCACCTTTAAAGATAACACATCTAAGGGGAGCTTGGTGAAATCTTCACTGTCAGCTGGGCAAGGTGGCTCATGCGTGTGGTCCCTGCTACTCAGGCTGAGGCAGCAGGACTGCTTGAGCCTAGGAGTTTAAGGTTGCTGTGAGTTAGGACGCCACAGCAATCTAGTCTGGGGCAACAGAATGAGACTCTGTCTCCAAAAAAAAAAAAAAAAGAAAGAAAGAAAGAAAGAAACACTCAACTGTCCGGATATCAGAGATAGAAATAAGAGTTGAAGGCTGAGGAGAAGGTTCTCGAATAGCAACAGTGACCTGTGGGGTGGCTGCTTTTCCTAGGAACTGGGCACTTAATATTGGAGCCTTCTTTAGTCTTAGAATCAACTCTGTAGGATAGATATGATTATTGTCCATTTTCCTGATGAAGAAACCAAGGCTCAACGAAATTCAGGGATTGGTCTTGACATCTCCTGGTTAGTAAGTTTCAGAGTCAGAATTCCAAGTCCTTTATAGCACAGCTTCTTTTCTATGACACACGTGAACTGCTCATCATAGGCTCCTTTCTCCAATCTGCCTTGGGTGAAAATGATGGATAACGCTCATGGAAAATTGCTGTGTAATTTCTATGAAAATAAAGTGCTAGAGACTTGAAATCATAACTCCATCACAAAGAGTTGTGA
Source organism: Arctocebus calabarensis (assembly GCA_963573935.1). Lineage (NCBI taxonomy): Eukaryota > Metazoa > Chordata > Mammalia > Primates > Lorisidae > Arctocebus > Arctocebus calabarensis. The sequence continues at coordinate 2,044 of CAUYON010209086.1, read as the reverse complement.
TAGATCTTGCCATTAAGGTTATGTATCATCATTAGGTATTGTAGGCAGGCTGTTTACACTTAGGTCATACTCAACCTGCACAATTGTGATCGGTGGCCCTGTTTTAGAAGAAAAGAACCGGGGCGGCCCCTGTGGCTCAAAGGAGTAGGGCCCCATATGCTGGAGGTGGCCCGGGTTCAAACCCAGCCCCGGCCAAAAATTGAAAAAAAAAAAAAAAAGAAAGAAAAGAGCTGATATGCCTTGGACAACCACACATTTGTGAAGTTTTCTTTGAATCTTCCTGGGATCCTTGTTTGAAAGAATGTATCTCAAAGCTATATGCACAAGCAGGAGTAAAGGTATGAACATAGACAGTCTTCCTGTTTTAACAGGAAAGCACCTTCCTTTTTGCTATTTGAATTAGGATATTGGATAGTTCTTTTTAAAAGACTATACTAAAGAATAGAGTTATTAGTCTGTACTACCAGGCACCATCCAAACCCAACGAGAGTATAGATCAAAAACCTCAGCTGTATCACTAATTAAATCCTGCTCTGCCAAAGAAAGATTCTTTTGCCACAGACTTGGTTTGAGCACTATTCCCAACTGAAAGAGGAATTGTTACAAGGAAGCAAATTCTGCCCAAGTTCCTGACAGCACTGCCATAGTCTATGATCTTCCAGAGGAACTGGCTTAGAACAATTTATAGATAATAGTTACTACTTCTTCAGACAATTCCTTGTCTCTAGAACTGACAGAAACTATTTCACTATTTAAAATAACCTTCTCTATCCATCTGTTGGAATTGGATCATATTTTATAAATATCTACTGCTCAGTACAGCTGCAATTACTATGTGTCATTTAGTTGGATTGGCCTTGACCTCAGAGAGTTGGGATGTATTTCAGTGTTTTGTAGCTGAGCTAAGAGAAGAATAAGGGACTTTGGTTTTATAAACACATACCCAAAAAGGAGAATTTGCAGGATCCTTCTGGTTGAAGGAAAGCCTTTGAGAGAATATTTGGCTTTTTATGTTCAAAGGGGTGAATTCCTTTATTTACTCTGAGACATTCTTTAAGATGCTGGGTGAATTCTGTGCTTATTTTAATATGGGTACTTGCACCTTAATGGATATGTACCTTTTACCCTGATATCCTTGTGTATTTTCCAAATAGTTGACATAAGTACAAAAACTGTAATTTCTAATTTAAATTGTGTTAGATGCTACAATTAAGCATTACTGTCTTTTTTCAAGTTGTAATTATCTATAGTTGTATGATGTCTGTATCTGTACTGGCTGATATATTTTTATTTCACAAATCATAATGTAATTGGTAAAGATTATAAGGTGGAGCTTTTTGTTTGAGGAGACCTTCCTGGCGATTCTATCAGTGACCCGTATTCTTCTCAGTCCTTTGGACTTTCTTTGATTCAACATGGACACTCCATGAAGTTACCCATGAAGCAAGCAGGGAGCATGAAAATCATTTTAGTTTTTCAATCAGTTTAATCTGTAATGCCTTTTAGCACCAAAGGCTTTACTTGTCACAACTGATTTTTAAATTTGTCACTGTTGTTTTAAATTAGGAGACAAAACAGGAATGCTTAATTAATAGAAACTTTTCTGAATGTAGTTAAGTATTTTGAGTCATAGCATTAAATAATTTTAGAACATACATGAATCAATATATAATTGGGCTAGTTTAAGAAAAATAGAATACCGGCTCAGCGCCTGTGGCTCAGCGAGCTAAGGCACCAGCCACGTACACCTGAGCTGGCAGGTTCGAATCCAGCCTGGCCTGCCAAACAAAATGACGGCTGCAACCAAAAAATGGCCGGGCATTGTGGCGGGCGCCTGTGGTCCCAGCTACTTGGGAGGCGGAGGCAAGAGACTCGCTTGCGCCCAGGAATTGGAGTTTGCTTTGAGCTGTGATGCCACAGCACTCTATCCTGGGTGAGAGCTTGAGGCTCTTTCTAAAAAAAAAAAAAAAAAAAAAAAAAAATTTAATGAAATATTTTTTTTGATTTTTTTTTTTTTTTTTTTTAATTGACACAAAAGGAAACC
>CAUYON010209079.1:0-45041 GCA_963573935.1 Arctocebus calabarensis | reverse complement strand
AACAACAATGACAGCTGCAACCAAAAAATGGCCGGGCGTTATGGCGGGCGCCTGTAATCCCAGCTACTTGGGAGGCAGAGGCAGGAGACTCGCTTGAGCCCAGGAATTGGAGGTTGCTGTGAGCTGTGATGCCACAGCACTCTATCCAGGGTGACAGCTTGAGGCTCTGTCTCAAAAAAAATAATAATAATAAGCAGAAGGGATATTTCATATTAGTTAATTATAATAATGCTCTCCATTATATACAAAATGATCACTTATATCATTCAATTCAAACGGAGCATAAGAGGATCCATTATTTTACTCTTTAGCAATACAGTTACTGTAAAAAGTACTGGCATTGGGAAGTCAAAGACAGTTGAGGAGGAACCTATGATCTACCTCTTATTGAAAACTACTTAAGTGCCTCATGCTTTAAAATTTGAATCAAAAAAGACGAAGTAACTTCTGAACTCTTGTGAGGATTAAAAATATGTAATATATTAAGGTTGATTTTAACACTAACATTATTTTCCTGTTCCCACTGTTTTGTCTCGATTAGTCTGGGGTTTTACTATATACATTACCAACATAAGTTTATGCAAAATTTTACTAGGCAATTTGCAAATTCCATTTCCATGTCTTTTATTCCTTAATTACTTTGATGTAAAGTAAAATATAGTGCTTTTACTCAATTGTTTTTAAAGTTTAAGTTAGCTTTGGAATATTTTTTAGTGACTGTGCATCAAAATGCTCCCAAATGTTTAATGAGATAATATGGAAATCATTTATGTTGAATAAAGTTTAAAAAATTGCATAAAAAATTATCATTATGCTTTACATCTTGAATGCTTTTTAAACGTGTTAATTTTTATTCCTTTGTCCTCAAAAGGACTCTGTGTAGATGACTTGGGAAAGATAAAAGCTGATATTTTACGTTAACTGGGCAAGTGAATGTCACATTTAAGAGTTTTTTCCTTACGTTACAGTGATATATTATTAGATTTTCAAAAATATATCTTGTAATATCAGTTACCACCTTAACCAATGAGAGTGTCTTGGCTACCGTGTAAATGGAAGTGTTATTCCATGCAGAGCTGACATGTGTTTGCTGAAATTCTACAATAGGTTATTCTCAAAATCACATTCACTTGAGTTTAATTGGAAATAAAACTTGATTTTAGGTAAGTAATTTAGAACATTATATGTGTGCTGTTAGCTACTTTTGTAACAGTAGATTGTAATTTATAAAATCATAATTTAATTGCAGCATTGTTATTTAATTTTTTTTTACATTTAGCTTTAATTTTGTGGTATTTTGGGACAGGTTATGGAATAGTTACATGACTTATCTGCCCAATATTTCTTGACATTTTCTAATTTCATGTTTTTGTTTTCATGTTTCTAATTTCATGTTCTAGATTTCCTGGATGAAATATTTATACAATTTCATCCTGTAATGACTAGTTATTTTAATCATTCTCTGTCTAGGGTGGTATCCAAATACCTGGGAAACTTTTTAGCCTTAATTCAATATTTACTACATTTTAAAAATATGTTGAGCTAGTTTTTTGGAAATATTAATTTATACATTCCAAGTATAATTCATATATACTTTATACTTGAAGTGTATAAATTAATATTTCCAAAAATTAGTTCAATATATTTTAAAATATACTTTGATTCAGTCCAAATAGAACAATAGAAATGGAATGCTCTTGAATATCTCTAATGTAAAATCCTTATTTTACTAAGCAACGGAGAGGATGAGGAAATATTTAATAGATAAGTGATATTGGAAGTTATCACTCCTTTCTTTTTTCTGGCTCCAATTTGATATATTTTTTGGGTCTAATTATTTAACAGGACATACTTTTGAGGTTTCAACTTTGTAGTTAGAATCTTTTGTCATTTTGACTAGATCTTCTAAGAAGACAAAGTTATTTAAAACTGTATAGCTAAGTAAAAATGTGAAACTCTGTGTTGCCTTAGAAATGATGACTCAATTAGGGAATACAATTTTTCATATTTATCACTGATGCTACCTTAGCATATGTGAGTGTTAATGACCCTTGACTTAAAGCAAAAATTAAAAATATTCTAAAAAGCGTATCTCAGAGCTGGCAGCACAGTGGTCATGGCGCTAGCCGCATACACGGAGGCTGCAGGGTTCAAGCCCCGCCTGGGTCAGCTAAACAACTATGATAACTTCAACAGCAAAAACTCAGCCGGACATCGTGGTGGGCGCCTGTAGTCCTAGCTGCCTGGGAGGCTGAGGCCAGAGAATCACTTGAGCCCAGGAGTTTGAGGTTGCTATGAGCTGTGACACCATAGCACTCTACTGAGAGTGACAGAGTGACACTCTATCTCAACAACAACAACAATTCTAAAAAGCAGTGGTGTCTACTTAGAAACTGTTTTCCACTTAACCATTTTTGTAAATGTTTTATAATATTGGAAGGCCTTTCATTTTCACTCATGAAAGAAATAACCAAAAATCTTGAGAAACTAATATGAAAGAACATTTCAAGATACGTGAGAGGATTGTGTAAAATTTATTTTTTCATGTCTGTTTGGAAATAATGGAAAGAATTCTCTGTCACTTAAAATCTCTAGGCAAATAACAGGGCTGACAGATGCTATTTGGAGCCAAGAGCAATGTAAAAGAAAAATATAGGTGAAAATATCAATCACACCCTTTCTAGACATTTGACCTCGTAAATACCCTTGAGCTTAGTTACATAATTAATAAAGTGAAAACAGCTATTGTGACTAATTAAATGTATTACAAGATTTAAATATCATTCTTGTTCTGGAAATGTATTCCATACAATTGTACAAGTGATCATTTTTAATGTTAAGTGATATAAAACTTTATATGACTCAAGAAATGATATGACCTAAAAATTCAGTCTTTGAGCTAGTCTCTTTGTTATTAATAATCGGTTATCAATAATCTATTTCTGGTGTGGTATGGTGCATTGATCCATGAGGGCATTAAGTTGATATATTCAATTATCCCTTTGGCTATTATCTATGTTTTTGTCCCATGCAGTGAACCATCATTTAGGATTTTAAGAAAGCTTATTCATGTATGCAAACTTGAATACGTACTTTTATCATAACTATTTTTTATTAAAATAACTGTCCTTTTTCTAGATTAAAATATTGATAGGTTTAACATCATGTCTTATTTTTGTATTTCCTAACCCATTACAGAGCCTGGCACACAATGAGTGCCAAATACATACTCGTTAACTATATAGAAAGATAATACATTTATAAATTATTTACAGGACAAAATATACATTGTATATGATGCAAATAATAACCACTGTTTCTTTTAAAAATCATAATAAATATTCTGATATTTTATTTTCTATACTAACGGACAGTATTCAGAGAGAGTATTTATACTATGGGATCGGTTACAAATTATTTCTCATCCTTCAGGTCCAAGATGGGCTTGTGTTATACTGAATAACATTCTGCAATGTGTTGTGATATAGCAAGAAACCCAGATTTCAAGGGTTCTGCATAATATTTTAATGAATTTTTAGTCAATAATCATTAGTGATTGTCTGACAAAATTTTTCAGACTATAAAAGCTCATTGATAGGTTTATACTTGTTCTCTACAATATCATCACAATGTGGTGAAAACATTGCAACTTTAAAATTCTTTGCATGGCAATTATGTTAATAAATGCAATATCAATCATTTAAAAATACAGGGAAGAGGAATGAACAGTAATAAGCTTGAAATTATGAACATAATATATTGCATGCATCCTATTTTTTATGCTGGAATACACTGCTTCTGTTGTGGAATAAATTTTGTAGTTTGCTTAGCAGAGCAGAAAGCAATCCAACATGAATTGATATAACATTGTAAAAAGCAACATTCTAGCTGGCTAAAACTTCAAGTACAACATATTATCCAAACTGGGATATGACCAAAACACTAGGATTTAATGGCTCTATATCATTTTTTGTGTGTGTTTTTGTGAAAATTGCCTGAGGTTCTGTAGTTATTCCTTTTTCACATTTGAAATATGGTTTCATTCTCCAGAAGAGGAAACAGAACATGCAGAGTTATGTAATGATCTAGGCAGTAAATGCAAAACAAACAAAGAAACAAACAAATAAATAAAAAAAAAAAACTCTGAGATTTAGGGAAGATGCTTTCTCTTATTTGTCTATATAAATTCATTTTCTGAAGGTAATACTCAGTATTATCAAATTAAGACTCCAGTGAGTTTCATTGGTTTTTCCTAAATAAAATAGGTCAGTTGTTTGAATTTCCTAAGCAGGGAGGGTTACTTTCCTTTAATTTTCTTTCTTTCTTCCTTATTTCCTTTCTTTTTCTTTTCTTTTCTATTCTTTCCTTCTTTTTTAATATATCAGTTTTAGCATAGAAGATTGCATTCTGAATTACTAGATACAGAATTAGTTTTGCAGCAATGATGTAAGAATCACTATGTAAATGAGACTTTTTAAACACACACAGCACACGTGCACACCCACAGATTCTTCTCAGAGTCAGTGCTGCAGGAAAATGACACTTAGCTTTGATCACAGCAGAGGGCTACAGTTGCATGGGTTCTATTATCGTTACTTTTAAGAATTGATAATTCCAAATAGCTCACTGTAAGAAATTTTACTGGAGGATTTGGTGAGAACCTAGGTTGATGATATGAATGGTGAATTTGTATAAAAGAAAAGCAGGAGATTGAAAATATTCCAGCTTGTTCTAAGGTAGAGTAGCACATATCATGGGTATTTTTTGAAAAAACAATGACATACAAGGAATTATGTTAGAATATTTTTATTTCTTTTTTAAAAAACTAATAGTTCAATCACTGTAAACATCTCTAGGATCTGGGATTTTGTTTTTATTTTGAAATGGGAGCTTTGTTGTTTACAAGTTCATTAAAAAATAAACACTGAAAAGAAAACTAATAATTCACTTAAGAATAATTTATTTTTGTGTTTAATGCTTATACCAGTGATTGTTCAGTCTGTGAGCCACAGCACACTGGTATGCTGTGAGAGAATCCTAGGTGTGCCACAAAAGTTTTTAAAGACAATCAATTAAATTATTTTATTTTATTTTATTTTGAGACAGAATCTCACTTTGTCACCCTTGGTAGAATGCCATGGCATCACAGCTCACAGTAACCTCAAACTCTCAGGCTTAAGCGATTCTCTTGCCACAGCCCCCCGAGTGGCTGGTATTACAAGCACCAGTCACAACACCTGGCTATTTTTGTTGAGGTTGTCATCGTTGTTGTTTAGCTGTCCTGGGCTAGGTTTGAACCCTCTAGCTTCCGTGTATGTGGTTGGCTCTGTAACCATTGTGTTATGGACGCAAAGCTCATTAATTAACTTATTTTAAAAAGAAGTTCAAAGCATGGTAAGTATATTTATATTCTTTTTTTTACACTTTTTTTCTGATCAACATAATTTAAGTGTGCCACTGTGTTTAACTGTAGATTCAAGTGTACTGCAAAATAATAAAAAGACTGAAAAACACTGGCTTATCCCAAACTTTTGCAAGCAAAACAAAAGAGAAAAAAGAAAGAGAGATGACAAAATCTGTACAATGAAGATGGAGAGGCCTTATACATGAATTAGCAGAAGGATATTCCACATTTATGAATCATCAAGGATATAGTGTGTAACTCCCAACATAATGATGACTATAAGTCACTGAACTAAAGCAATAGTATGAAAAATTGAATGAGAAAATAAACTGAAGGGTAAATATTGTTTACCTCCAGTTGACACATCCACTCAAGTTGAGGACCGTAGCTGGAACAATAGCCTTCTTTTTCCTTTTCTTATGCAAGTTATATTTCTAAAGCACTTCATCATAGTCATCAGATACGGGTTGGTTGACCTAGAGGTCATTTTTCTTTAAGTTATCTTTAATGAACATCTTCAATATAACAAGGTGGTTAAAAGTATCAGCTTGTCCTCGAGGTTAAGATGAACATCCACCAGAACCTCAGCTTGGACTCTTCTCTTCACTGGCGTTATTACCTAGGCAGCTTATACGATGGCTTTAAACCACTTTCTCTTCCAAAAATTGTGCAGAAATTAATACATTTTGTCCTTGATGTGGACTATATTTTAAATGCCTTTAAATTCCTTAGTAGACAGAGCCTGTGTTTGTACAGATTAATTTGGCAATAAATTGTAATCACAATGGTTGTTGCTGTTGTATTTATTTTCATTCCTTCTTTTTTTTTATTTCTCTAGCCCAAAAAGGTTTTTGAAACATTGCTTAGAAGCCAAGGCCTTTCTGATTAAGTGTTCCATTCTGAAGTATTACCGAGGAACTCACAATTTACTCTTTGACCTCGGGCAGCTCTTTTGTAAGCACAGTACTCTGGCTGTGTTAGCTTCTCGTGGCTATACAGCAGGGCTTCCTACGGAGGTGGAACCCAACCCATCCACAATCAAAACCTGCTATCAAATAACCAGCTTATTCTGATATAAAAGGAAAAATAAACATTCACTGAATCTCCCTACTGTTCCCTGGAGTACCCTGGGGCCTGATTAGCTTAGGCCTTCCATACTATTTTGCAGATGAGAACACTAATCAAGGTGAATTAATTAGCAATGAATCAGTGCTAACAAACTGTTTTAAATCCTAGTAGAAGTCTATGAAAGAAATCCACAATCCGAGACATAATCCAGAACATGATTTGCAATAATATTGCTTAAAATAAATCTTACATTTTAAGCTTTTAAAGCTTTTGTTATTGTGCCCATTAACATTTTCAATATAAGAAATATTAAATGGCATTTAACTTTTTTCTTTTCAACTCTCTTCAAGATAATAATATTTTACTTTCTATTCTTTAATACATTCTCCGATTCCTTTGAGAATGTATGTGGTGTGTGTGTATCTCTGCATTGTGTGTGTAAGTGTGTGTATCCAGGGGTAGACCTATTATTATCAAAAGGCCAGCAGCACTAAAGGATTGAATAAGTGACCTGAAGGTTAAATTCCACAGCGGTAATCACTAAGCTGTTCTCCATTATAGTTCTAATAAAAAGACTAGGACTGCTGACATCTGGTACCTCCTCATCTAAAACCTTTTAAACTGTTCGGGAGAAAAAGCTTTTATTGAAGAAGTGAACAAAACTCTAGGTGTATGTGACTTAAAGATCTGGAAATTTCCTGTAAGGTACACTGTTCAAAGAGGGTCAGAACACATCTGTTCTGGAGTGAAATGTTAAGCCACATTTTTTCAATTTTATACTCCTTTTCTTGACCTACATAAGAAGTATAAGGAATGCATACACAGAACAATCAAGTTTAACACTATTTTTAAAAATATGTGTTTGGCTTTCAGTGTCATCATCCTAACTCAAAATGACTAAAAATATTGTAATATTGAGTATATTAATTAAATGTTGTGAGTCAAAATTATAAGCAATGACTGTTTTTCTTGTATATTTCAATAGTTTTTCACTTACATACTTATTCACTTAAGTTAAAAAAATGGTTTGATGAAGAATAAACTTATTAAGTTTAAACCTACTGGATAATATTATCAGCCAATAATAAATAATCTTTCATGAAAATTCACAAGGTGATTCTCAGTTATAGATAAAAAGTGATGATTAATAATTAATTGCATTTTATTAATAGTCTCTGTTGTGTTTTCCACTTTTATAAAATTTTAGAGAAAATTTAAGTATGTAAAATAAGTTATAATCTAGAGATAAATTTTCTTTAAGAAATATACATAATTTTATAGTTTTCAGAGGCTATTCTTTCATTGTCTCTAAGGGAAACACAATTTTCATACACTCTTGCTGTGGGTGTTTTGAAGTAATAGAACAGATGTCAAAATAAACAAGCAACAGTAACAAACCACTTTTTGGCTTTAAAGAACACAGTAGTACTTGAGGGGCAGAAAATATTCATGCACAAAATCACTAACAGAAGGGTATGATGGAAAAATTACAAATAAAGTATGATCAGATGGAAGAACTCACTCAGCCGTCTGATCTTCCTGGAACACATATTCAAACGACATGTGTAGACTGGATACTCTAATTTCTTTAATCATTTAACATTCTTATTAAAGAGAGATTATATGGATATTTGTGCAGTACACAAATCTTACTTTCAGAGACCTTTCAACAAGGAATTTATTATAAAGTTCATTTAATTTGTTACTAAAAGATTAGAGTTTACTTTTTGGTTTTGCAATTTACTAATTTTGAGATCTAAGCCAATTGACCAATCCTTTGAGCTAATAGTAGTAAAATTAGTGCAGTAATCCTCTCCTCATGGACTCATTGTAGATATAAAATGAAAATTAAATCATATTAAAATAAAACCTTCCTATAAACTGAGGCATTCTGTGTACTTAGGAGCTATTATTGTTTCTTTTAAGACACTGTCCCTGCGGATATTATAGCTTTTGATTAAATAATTACATTAGAAAAGAAGACATGTTTCAAAAGAGTCATAGTGAAAAAGCAATGTAAGGATGGTTTTTCAGAGAGGCAAACATTTTCCCATCAAAGAAAAGAAGTAAATGCTCCGTGGAGAAGAAGCGTTTGAACTGTGCCCCAAAGGACTTCTATTTACATTTAGCTTCAGAGAATGATCACCATTAGGAAGATTATTCCAGGAGTAAGTTATTCAAATGGCATTTTGAATGAGATAAAGAATTATGGCTTACTTCATAGGGGGAGGACAAAATTACATTTGAAATAATACCATGTTCTAAGTGTTGAGAGAGAATCGGGAAGTCCTGGGTAAGGAATAGCATACATATTCGCATAGCTGAATATAAACAAGCTTTCTGTATCTTTAGGAATAGATTGAGACTGGAAAAAAATAAGCATTTATTGAAAGTACTTCAGAGGAATTTTTTTTTCTCTATTGAGAAATTTGGCAAAGGACTTGGAAAGTCAAAGGTAATCATACAGTAAAATATAATACTTGTCATTTGCTTTGCTAGAGATACGCTGAATTCTCAGTATACTTGGGAAATATATTTGATGGGTGTAACAAATGAAGACACCCATGAATTCTCTACCATTTCCAGGATAGAGATAAGAGTACAATGTGTGAGGAGGAGTGGAAACTGGATTCGCCTAAAGGCAGGCCTGAGAAACATATTCCTCTTCTGGTGTTTCCTGTCCTATTTGTTTTTTGATCCTTCACACTATTCTCACAGGCTCCACTCTCATCAAATGTCCTTTAGAGTCTGGAGTCGAGGCCTCCAGGTGCCCCTTTCCCTAGGCACAAGCGGCCACTTGTGGCCTTCCCCTCATACTTGCTTTAAGACTGCTTTCACTTTCATTTACTCACAGCTGCCACTTCCCCAGTGGAGCTGGAGATAAAACAGGTCTTCAGGGGCACGTGCCAGCACCCACGAAGATATCCAGCTCAATCTCTTTTCAAGAAATAATTTGTCAATCAGCTCAGAGAGGTACAGCTGGATGAGACTGTCCACCTGCTGGCTTTCAATACCTCACAAAGGATTTGAGCTGAAGCCATTCCACATTAGCCAGACAGCCCCCAGGCAATGGCTGAGCACAATCAGGAGACCAGGGCCTGGTCGTTTTGCCTTGTATGACTTCTGTACAGGAAATGTTCTTGCTTTTCAAGAATCTCTTACAGTTGTATCATAGATTAAAGCTCTTCCAGACAATCTTCCTGTCCCCTACATGGGGTATCACTTTGCACCATGGTCTAAAGTCTTGTCCCATCCCCTTTCTGCCTCTTCTGCCTGTCAGGTGTATTTCCCTCAATAAATCTCTTGCAATTTTAATTCCATCTTTGCATCTGAGCACTTAATTGACACAATCTCAGCATTTGCAATAATCATAAGTTATTTAACTATTTGGGGAATACAGGGATAATGGATCCAAAGAATGGCTTCATGAATGTATACACTGGGAGAAGTGTTAGAGGAAAGAATGAAGTCTTAAACATGAACAAGTAAGAAGACAAACTTTTCTTTCCAAACTTGCAATGACTCCATCCACTAAAAATATCCAGTCCCTGTCACTAATGTTCGACTGCCTACTTTTGGAAGAGGTGTGAAAAAATAGTTGGCAACATGAAAGACGTGACTAGCAAGTGCAATGATGGAGTTTCAGGCTTGTCTTTGATCCCAAGATTTAGGGGCTCCTCTTTTAATAAGGCGCATGTCAATGCTTGATGCTTTATGTTAGGGATTAACCACAGTAGAGAAGATAAGGCTATAATTCTATTTATATGTGTCAACTTTCATTCACTAGACTATATAGATTTTTGCCTGTTAAAAAGAGTCATAGGGAAATGTGACCCTATTTTCTTATTTTGCAACCAGTAACACTTTGGAGTCATTTTTGCTTAGCACTAGGATATTTTGGGGAATTTTTTCCCCAGTTTATGTTTCTAGAATAGGATAAAAGTCCATTTTTAATCACATTTTCACTGCAAATATCCCAAAATATCAATTTTAAAAGAAACACCTCCACTTTTAATTTGAAGTACTGTATCTCAACATAAACTGAGGAATTAAAGGGCAAAATATGATGAGTGGCTGTTGTATCTACATAAGGGAGTCTTAGAGCTAATGCAACTACACAAAGGCTCATTTTATTATATCCTATATTCTGAGTTTTGACCAGATGCAATAAATGGTCGATTACTTTGGTGACGAGTGATACCAAATAGAAACTAGACCCAAATCCTGACTGTGCTTCCCTGAACAGACTTCTGAAAGCAAAGTTAGCCATTTTGCCCCATCTGGCATTTTTCAATTAATCATATGCTAATTGACTTCTTAAGAAATGCATTGGCTGTCTAACTCAGTTAGAATTATCTCTCCAGAGCGGCTGGTGAGACAAAAGTTCTCTTCCTGTCACATTCATGCTTGCTAAATCAATAAGTCAGGAAACGTAGCCTTGCTGATGACATAAATGTATCAATTTTTTCCGTGTTCTTTTAGACAGACACTTAAAATCTGGGGAGATAAATTGGTTTAAAAATTCTGGAGACCAGAGTGTTCATTCTCAGAAGCAATTCTTTTTTTTCTGCCTCTGATTGTATTTGACTTTAAAAATAGCAAAAGTCAATTGAGAGCTCTGATAATGAGGGGCTGTTTACTGATTGCAAACAGGAGATACTGGTTTTGTCTGTTTTTGTTGGTAGCACAGTATTATTTATCTCTACATGGCCCCCTTCAATTTCAGAATTTACTATTTCTCCAAAATAGTCGCAGGTGGTGGCAAGCAATTACATGATAGTAGGTTTTCCTGAACTAAGTCTTGGAATGCCAATCCTTTTCCACTGATGTGCTGGCTGATTCACCTTGAAGGGCCATTTTCTGCGTTGTCCTGTGGCTCAGATCACTGGCATGGCAATAATTCCCAGAGAGTCTCATGGCACCAGCAACCTGTCATGCATGGGGGCAATAGGCTGACATCTACTGTGTTAAGTCACTGTCTTTTCTCTTCCTGACTTTTTAAAAAGTAATTTTATGAAAGAAAAAATTGTAGAGCATAGAAGAAAGGTATTTTTAAGTTTACGGTTTATCTGATTGTGAAATCAGTATATTTGAAGAAAGTGAAGTCGGGTATAATCATTAAGATCACTGTTCAAATAACATATTGTTAGCTGGGTAATTTAGGCAAGAGATGGATAATATCAAAATTGACAACATAAGAATGTCACACTTTAAGCCTTCTAACTGGGGTGTGCACATGAAACCATGATCTTCACAAGTGTTTTTGCTTCCAATCACATCCATTTCACAAGCAATTACAGGGCATTACTGAGTATTTTTAAACAATGGAAAAAATTGATTAGCCAAAAGAAAAACTAGTGTTTACTAATAAAGCTCATTGTACACATATATCCCATATATCTTATAATGCCAATAAAAGAAATAAAAACAGGATGCAAATAATATAAGCAATGAGGCATACATAAAGAGAAATGTTGAGTGGAATATTTAATGACTTGACTGACAGCACTATTTTGAGGTCTCAGACTTGAAGAGACAAGAAACCATTAGTGAATAATTTAATTTTGCTTAATCTTAAAAAAAAGAAGATCTGATTTAGAAAGTCAGAATAGACCCTTGTAAAATGCATCGTAAGTGTAGTCCGACCAATTACCAGTGTAGAGTATAAATGTCATAACACAATAATTAACAAACTGTGGTGAGGACTTTGTTAACCAGTTTGTTGTAAGTATTTCAAATTGTATATAAAACCAGTGCATTGTACCCTGTAAATGCATTAATGTACACAGCTATGATTTAATAAAAAAATAGAAATTCAGAATATGGAAGAGAATCAAGTCCAGTAAAGAAAATCAAATGGCAAAGGTGGAAAAAATAAGGGGTTCAGATAAAAAGGCCATTTGTCCTGAAAAGAAGTGTTGATATCAAATTGAAAATAAACTTCAAATTATAAGCAGAGTCCGAGCACAAGTTCAACATCAGTATCAACTTGTTTGATAAATTTTTATAATTTTGAGTGCCTGTTGTATGCAAGGCATTGTTGTGAAAATTGTGAAAGATATACCATTGGTTGGCTGAAAACATTTTTTCTTCACCACCCCCTAAAAACTCACATGACAAGTTTCCCTTGAGGAGGAAGACTCAGATTCATTATTGTTACTGTATTTGAAATCATTACTCTTTTACATTCTGATTAGACTCGATTTATGAATGTGGATTGGAAACACTACAAAAACAAATATAATAGAGTAGCTCGATAGTCATTTACTTTATTTAGACAACCTTTGGTTCAGGTTCTGGGGTGGGTAACATTTGCTGTTCATCAATGACAGTCTTTTCTCCATGCTTTCTTTTGATAACAGTCATATTTCATTGTTAAACTCACTATTGGAACATTGCTCACCCAGCATCATTCTGAAAGTGGAATTGTCTTACCTTTTAGATTGGTATAAATGTCCCAATTTGGTGACTCATTTCTTCATAGGTTGTCAAAGATCTTAAATGTTAAGAAAGGGCAGAGTTCTTTCATGCGTTAATCTGGGTTTGCTCTGCTGTTTTTCTTTCCTGCAAGTAATGTAGACATCATTGGTGGCGCAGTCAGATAATTGGGGGTAGGAGAATTCAAAGATGAGTCTAATTAAATGTAATATTTTTATTAAGAGATGAACTCTATTTTTATTTTGCGTGGATCTCCAGTGCTGCCTACTGCATACTTCGTCATTCAGAATATATTATTGTGTTATTTTTCCCATGAGTCACATATATATGTAGAGCAAATTAAGAATTTTTTAAATTGTCTTTTTTTGAGACAAAGTCTCACTATGGTGCCCTGGGTAGAGTGCCTTGGCATCCCAGCTCACAGCAACCTCAAACTCTTGGGCTTAGGCTATTCTCTTGCCTCAGTCTCCCAAGTAGCTGGGACTACAGGTGCCTGCCACAATGCGTGGCTATTTTTTGGTTGTAGTTGTCATTGTTGTTTGGCGGGCCCAGGCTGGATTAGAACCCTCCAGCTTCGGTGTATGCGGCTGGTACCCTAGCTACTGAGCCACAGGTGCAGAGCCAAGATGTATATCTTTTATTCCTCTGATAATTTGAACAGCATATTTGTCATGCCAAGTGTAAACATGAATATTAGGACTAAGAATGTCCATATTGGTAAAGGATAATACTGGCTCATTTTTGATTAGTGCACAGGGACTACACAAAGGAAAACAACAGCTGTTTCTTACTTACATAAGAGATGTACATAAGTCTCCATCAATATCTTGGCATACGCTAGTTGGTCTTAAATATCATTTCATAACTTACAACTGCCATTACAGATGGCCAGTGAAATGGTTACTTTATTTAATTGCCCACGGATCTGGTGAGTTTTGCTAAGCTCTCTGAAGTGGGATAGTAGTCACTCCAAAACCTCTTCACTTGACTTATTAAACTTCTGATTTTGCAGGAAAAAGAATTTTTTTCAGTATAAAGTTGAGAGCTACTGGATTTCATGTCATTTTTTTTTTTACATCTAATAGAGACTAGGAAAGATTTTAAGAGTGCAGAGAAGAAAGTCCACTGGATTAAGGGTCAGGAAATTCAATACTAATCGAAGCTTTGTTATTCACCAGCTTGATGACCTTGGATGAGTACTTTAACAAAACTGATTTCAGTTTTGCTCTAGGAAAATCACACTTTAAAGCAAAAATATTACAGCTAGACTGTCCTTTCCTGGTCCTTACTTCAAACCAAGGAAACCATAAAATTATAAGACATGCACATTTTAGATTCGATTGGAAGTGTCAAATCAACCAACCCAATGTAATTGACAGTTTAGAGGGATCAGTGGCTTCTGATACCCATGGATTAGCAGAAAATCAATTGGTTATATGCACCATTTTGCTTGTGATTAAAGGCTGAGACCCCAAGTCTAACTTATCCAAGAATCAGGAATTCCAAAACCTTCCAAAATTATCCTCACACTAGCTATTACTCGAAATGATATTTTGAGAATTTATGAATCCTACAGCAGAGAAAAAACTGGATCCTGAGACAAACTGAGGGAGACCTGGGAGAACTTAGTTCATCAATAAACTTTCACTGTGTAAGGCACCTAGAAAAATAGACACGTACGGTACCTTTTCAGAAAACTACGAACAGAGAGTTAAGTGAAAATTAAAACATGATATGGTTCTTTATATAAAATCGAGGTAAAATATTTTTCTTTCAGAGACTATTGTTATTTGAACAAAGTTCTATGCAGCTACTCATAATATTCAACAAAGAAAAATAATAAAAATTAAAGGGAGGGAGGGAGAAGGAAATGGGGTGTGGGAGATGAGAGAAATTTTTCATTTTCTTAAAATAAATCTGATTTTAATTTTTACCTTATATTTCAATGTGGAAAAAGTTGATCCCTTTTAACAATTCTAAAATTATGTGCAATTTATTTTACACATTTAAAAAAATTAGAAGGGAATAAATCTTATTTTACTTTCTGCTAAGTATCTGCTTAACTAAAATATATCCATTAAGCAGTATTTACTGAGTTGGCTGTATTCATAACACTGTGAAAGGCAGAGTGCTGTAATGTTCAGAGATTATTGTGGTGTCTTGCATTTTGCATTCCCAAGATAGTATTTTTTCCACAAATGCCCTTTTTAAGCACAGCATATACGCTGAGGGCTCCTGTGAAAATTTAAATGAGAATTCTTCAGAAGAGATAGTGTTGCAGAGTATTAACATTTAAACCTCTCCTAATCCCTGAATAGCTCCAAATATCATATCTTTTAAATAGGGAAACTGTATTATGCTCAAAGAAAGCACAAGTGAGCAAGTAGCATGGAAAGCGTAAATATAAAACATTTGGGTAATTATAGATTTCTAGTCATGTCACTGCAAGGAATGTTAGTCTAGCTGTAATATTTTTGCTTTAAAGTGTGATTTTCCTGGAGCAAATGATTTGAAAAACCACTTTTTTTTTAAAGAAAATTAACTTGAGAATTGTCATAAAGAAAAGTTAACAAGAAATGCATAATTATTTTCTATACTTTTTCAGGGGGACTGTTTCTTAATATTAAGGTTTTGGTAATTTAATAAAAGTTAACTACTAAAGATTTAATACAGTGTAATAGAAGCCCTTTCTCATAACTTGAAAATACAATCTCTTTTATAAAATTTAATGAAAAAAATAAGCTTTTAATAGGCCTAATTTTATAAAGTTCACCGGAACTAGTGTTTATATTTTAAAACATAGAGAAATGTAAAATATTTACTTTATTAAGTATTTTTGAAAACAACTATTCAGAATATGACTTAAGTCTAGATTTTTTCCACCCCACTTCATATACTTTCATCCAGAGAAAACTTTCTCCCATCAATACTTTAATTTCATTTTTTAATTTTTGTGCCTTTTATGAAGTCATATACATGTCACGACCCCTAGGCCCTGGTCTGGATCACTGCAGAAAGGAACCAGGCAAGCTGCGGATTCCAAGTACAAGGTTGCAGGAGGCGGGCTAACCTTGATTGCAGGGTAGCCCCGAGCAACCTCCCCAGTAGCCTTTTACTGAGACAGCACAAGACAGGTGAGGGGAGTATTAGACAAGGACTACGTGCCCAAGGACTACGTGCTGGCCACGGGCTGAGTTCTCGCTCCACAAGGAGCATCTGCAGACAAATTGCCCGAGGGTCCACCCCCCAGTTGCAAATCATCTTGCTCAGAGGTCGTTAGGCTCTTGGCATCCTCTACATACACACATAGATCATGAATACATTTATGCATTTGTAGGGTACAATGTGTTGCATTTTTATAGAATTTGGAATGCTTACATCAAACTAATTAATATAGCTTAATTGCAGATATACCTGCAGATTTGATGAAGTAACAAGAAACATTACACATACTTATGTTCCACTTGTTTCAACGTCATCATGTTTGATATGCAACTGACAAGGGAAAACGTAACTGTGTGGAAATCTACAACTCCATGTAATCCTAAGGCAATGGGAACAGAAAATATATGCAGCAATTGGCTTGCTGTTTCTCCATTCAGCAATGACACCATCACTGAGATAAAATTCAAAGTGAATGTTATAACTGGAGTAGAAAGTTTTACAATGCTTCCTGAAATAAATGTCACAAAATCTGATCTATGCAACACATACTACTCATATGTAAATTAGCATATGGAGAGTGTATATGAATCACTGTTTCTGACATTTATTTCATGATGCTTCATAAAATCTTTCAATACTCCTTATTATTCTTTTTTATTTCTTTCAAATGAACAAATTCTTCTCAATTATAGGGAAAAGTTCACCTTAAAAATATTGTCTCACTGGGTATCTCTTTTATTTCAAGTGGTCTTAAAAGAATGCCCCTAGCTTTTATTTGAATATTCCTGTATCTTTATTTAAATATTTTTTACCTTTTATTAAGTCTTGTACACATATATCTTGAATACATTTATGTATATGTGGGGTACAATGTGTTAAATTTTTTATACAATTTGGAGTGCTTCCATCAAACTGATCAACACAGCTTTCGCCTCATTTACTTGATTATTGTGTTAAGGCATTTATGTTCAATACTGGATAGCTTTTACTTGTGCCCTTGCAAAATGTATTTAAATAATTTTATTTTTTTTTACTTAATTCCACTTTTAACTCCCTTTGTTTTTTCAATATATAACACATTATTATTTTTATTGAATTTTTAATTTTACTTCTTATTTTCTCTCAATTCTAGACAATATTCCACTCCAAGAAAAAAACATATTTTTCTTGTTTGCTTGTCCTTAGAAAAATTAATCAACTCATCATTCCTTATACTGTATTTTAATGGATTCATTAAAGTTATGTTCTAGCAATATTTTATGACCAACTCCTTCACATTAGGTTGTATGCTTTTACGTAGAAAGGCAATATGTCTTCTTCTCTCAAAAATCTTGAGATATTTTTAATAAATATTTAATATTTAAATAATAGAAAATATGAAAGAATTTTATTTATACTCTAATATTATTATGCTGAACTGAGAAATCTAAAACACGGTTCTTAACAAGATTTGAAACATGAACAGAATTTAACTGTTAGTCATTTTTCTCTAAAATGTAAGGAAAATGTCATCATGATAGTCCATTTTGGGGAAAAAACTACTGTTTATAATGTAATGAAATAACATATAATAACTTATACTATGGATATGTATAAAAATTTAAAAATGAATTTGAATTATAAAGAATATACCATTATGTTCTTCATTTTCATTATAACATTTAATTATAACCATTTCCAATAAATAATAATTTAAAGACAATGAAGAAATGATGTTTTAAGTGAAGAAATATTTTAAGAAGCATTTAGGTAATGTGTTTAGAAAAGAGAAAGAGCATTTAGAAGTTTGACAAATTGATGTGTAGTAAGATATGTGTGAAAAGGAAGCTGTAGCCAAGTTTTAGAGGATTTTCAATGTGGTATTAAAAAACTTACATGTAATACAGATGGATATGTAGAACCTGGATAATTTTGAAAAGGATATGATATTAGAAAATTTTTTGACAACTCCTGTCTCTCTTTCTTCATTCCCATCTTTTTTTTTCTTTGTTTGCCGGAAAAGTATGAGGGCTGTTAGGCAGCTGTCAAGAATACAGTACATTCAAGAAAGGCTCAAATGTGTGGTTAGACCATAAATAAAGGGAGCAATTATCAGTTCATCCTATGGGAAAAGGAGATTATAATAACGTCTACTTTGTTTTCATGACAAGCACATGAGATGTTTTATAGAAAAAGTATAAAAATTATGTGTCTGACACAGAAAAGGAAACATAAATTTTTCTTTTCATCTAAAGTTATTTTTCTTGTTATTCTGATGGTTATTATAACAAAGATGATAAGGGTGGTTTTATGAGTGCAACGAATGGGCTCATATATTGTCTCAAAATTTAGAAGAGTAAAAATGGCTTCATAGATGTGTGGGGATTTACAAAACTGTGCCATTTGCAAATAAAAAAAGGATAGAAATTGACCTTATAATAAAAACTGAACTAGTTTTCACTTGAAAGTTCAAAAGTTACATTTTTGATTTGTTAAGTTTTAGACAAGGTACATATGTGGAAATATGGCTTTTATCAAAAGTTGGAAATATGGATCTGGTAGACACTATCATCGTCTATAAATATTTAGAGCTTCTCAAAGGAGGAAGATTACGAATTCCACCTGTGTCGCCCACAGATAAGACTTCCTTTAGCCTGTGTATTTTGTATAAAAGGGCCATGTACTACTTTTCAACGGAAGCTTTCAACACCAGCATGTTCGTGTTCATATTATTTATTCCAGGTAAAGGATGCTCCATCAGACCAGTGGCCTGAGCAAAGGTCACATCAACAGAGCTAAATTTGAACCAGAGGGACCAGTAGCAACAGTTGAAATATACCTTCGTTGTTCTAAGGCGTTCAATATTTTTGTTTTATATTTTGGAGATCTTTGTTTGTTTTTTGGTGGAGAAGCTGGAGAGCATGGAAATATTTGTTATTGTTACTGCAGCACAATTTAACCTGTCTTGACTGTTGTATGTTCTCAAGAAAAAGTAGATAAAAACTGCTAACAGGAAATCACCTGAATTGTCAATTATTGTCTACACAGGAAGAATAAATCCTAATAAAAATTATTTGTCCAGTTATCAGTGAAGTACATTTTTATTAATAGTATGGATGGCAGGTGGTGAGTGTTAAACAGTAAAAGTATTTAGCACTTGTTACAACTCTGGTTACTACTGAGAGTGCACATGTCGTTCTGAGACCTGACTTTCACTATTTAACTTCTTTACTGTTTTGAATCTTTTTTTTTTTTTTACCTTTTTCTCTGGAGCTTTGAAGAGGCTGAGTCTACAGTGTTCTAATATGTTGTAATATGATTTGCTTTATGTATATACCTGACATTTAGATAGTGCTTGCCAGAGATCTCTAATATTATTTTAAATATTACTCTATTTTATATTTTATAATTCTTTTTCTGTTTGTGCTCTATTTTCTCTTAGTTTTACTTGCTGACTTTTCAGTCAGATTAATTTTTAGTTGTACTATCAATTTTAGTTCTACAAAATCTATTTTTTTATTCTCTAAAGGATGCACATATGATTCCTTTTTCAGAGATGTCACGTATTTAGGTTTCTCATGATCTTAATGACAGATTTTTCAAATCTCTCCTCTGCATTCTGAGAATCAGAAGAAGGTTGACATGGAAGTTTAGCTATGTTTTCCTGAGCTACACCTGTTGCCCCCTGTTTCAGAAAACTTTTACTTGATACAATTCAAAGAAAAGATTTTCAGTCATCATTTCCTGGGATGTGAATGAAACATATTCTCAGCAGTGGTAAATAGAAAGGAAATCTGGATACCCAACTTTGTCTTAAACTCTAAACCATTTCTTTGATTATGAAACAATTTTCTCTGATATTTCAGGGTATCTTAATTCTTCCAATTCCTGAAGACTCTGTGGGTACATCAGTTTACTTTTTGCCTTTTTTTCTTGTAAACTCAGATTCAACGTCCGTAGCTTCAGTAGATAATTTTCTCTGGTCCCCTTGCTTTCCAGATTCCAATGATTTATTACCAATTTTCCCCATAATTTCTTTGATGCTTATGTTGATTTATTTGTCATTTGTACTAAAAGTTTTCCCCAAATTGTCTTTTGTTTGTTTCATTAAGAAAGTCTTCTAGAAATAGATTAATTTATGACTTGTGCATTCAATTTTAAGAGTCTATTCCTTTCATAAATTTTTAGAAAGGGCTTCATACGACTGGTATTACATTATTATTTGATTAGTTCTATACATATAATTTGTCAAATTACAGCCTATTTTGGTTAATGATGCAGGAAGTTTATGGGGAAATTCTAAAATATTTAGAAAAGTTTATCGCTCTAATTATTTCATGAATCAAAAATTAATTTAATTTTATAGAATAAAATATTTCATTATTTGAACTATAATGAATGCTTTGGATAAGCATTATGTATTAAGGTTTCTTATTTTCAAATAAAAATATTTATTTCTTTCAGCAAGCCTCCATACCTTGGTCTTCTTTATTTGACACCCCTTGGAGCGTTCATGTCATGCCACATTTATGTTGTCACTAACTGCCTGTCAGATGAGTCACTTAGGCTTTAATCACATTGAAAATGTCATGTGTTTAGTGTGTGGAATTAAATATCCTGTTGCAATCTCCCTCTGCCCCGACTGTGTATACTAAAACATCCTATTTGGCACTCTAAACTGAAAAAAAGAACTGCAGTCAACCAGTTAATCTTCCTTATGAGAGGTGATATAAATTGTTGAGAAAAACAATGAAATGATGAGATTTTGCTTTATGCTGTGAGTGTGTGTGTGTGTGTAGAAGAAAAGAAAAATACGGAGAAAGTTGGTTTGTCTATCCCATCTGGCCTTCACCTCTGGATCATGACGACCTTCAGGGCCATGGCAGGAGAATGCCCGAGGGTCAGGTTCCCTGTCTTCTTTTGAACAAAATGCCCTAAGACTAGGAAAGCAATTTATTTGTTTGGCATAGTAATTTGTTCATAGAGGTAGCAGAGCAGCGTGGGGAGCAGACTTCTCAGGGCCTCAGCCCTGTGACAGTTTATACCTTTGCATTCCTAGAGCTACAAATGGAAGGA
This sequence comes from Arctocebus calabarensis, assembly GCA_963573935.1. Lineage (NCBI taxonomy): Eukaryota > Metazoa > Chordata > Mammalia > Primates > Lorisidae > Arctocebus > Arctocebus calabarensis. Next base: position 23,911 of record CAUYON010209079.1, on the reverse strand, counting down.
TATAAAGTGTTGATAATAAGGAAATGCTGGTATGGTAAATTAACACAGTGCAATGTGTAATATAACACCACTTAATAGTCAAGAATACACATGCTAACTCCCAGGATGCATCTTCTTTTTTTTAAGGCAAAACTTGTTTTTCAAGTATCCCTAATCTGAATGTATTGGCAATGTTGATTTTGGAGGAAAAAATAGCTGCCTTGCAAAATCTGCCTGATTTGTGACTTATGATTTAATTTAAACCATAGAAAATCCAATATTTGTAATCACCTATTTGTAAGACATGGTGTAGAGTCCACGTTACTTTTATTCACAAAAAAGTATGTGTGCACAAATATAAAATGAGTAGTGGAAAGGTCTGACTATGTATCTCTTAAAGGCAAAATGCAGGCTAATTTCATTTTAAGAGTTATTTCTCCGAGTTTCCTGGAGATAGATGATCGTGCATGGTCTGAGCACGTGAGGGAGAATATCAGCCTGGAAAATTCATGATTCTTAAACTTCACTCCCAAATCTTTATGTGCTTATTTTTTGAGTGCTAGCTGCATTTCTGAAGTGCAGCTCCTGAAAATTCCATCAAGAGGCACATCTGTGGAGTCATAATATATGTTCACTGAAGGAAGAGATTTTTAGGAGATTCATGAAGCTTTAGGAATTTATCACAAAAGTGGCTCTGCTGGTAGAAATGCTGTCTTCATAAATGAACAATATGAGTGGACGAGGCACTGTATCACAGGAGATCAATAGCCGGCAGGATGGACTGTCTCCTGGCTAACTTTCTCTTCTGAGTACAACATATAATAGATCAATAGGAAAATAATCCAGGGCATAAAGTCACTGGCAAATAATTATGCTTGAATTATTTCCATTGAACAATTTTCCCGTGATATTTCTGTTCAGGTTACACACAGAGAAAAAGGCAAAGCAAGAAAAAGTAATCAGGCCAGAGAGATTGTGGAATGCACTTGACCCATTTCCCACGAAAAGACTAACTTGTCGGTTATTTTGTTTAGGAGATTCCTTCCTCTCATTCTTGATAATTGTGTTTCCTTCTTCACCTTTCAAATTCTGAGTTATGCAATAAGCCTTATAGTGTACCTCCTATTTCAGGCTCAGCTGGGGGTGCTGAGGATGCCAATGTAAATATCATCATATTCAAGATGGGAACTCTGTCGGGGGATGCACCATGTAAGAAGGAGTCAGAGAACCATGTAGAGAGGGCACTGTGAAAGTTACATGTCAAATGTGCTGTGAGCGCACATCTGGCCGCGGCTGGTCATCTTCTAGGCATCACGTTGCAATGATGCAAAATGGAAGGTGATGTAGCAGGAATGAGACATGTCAGAACAAAAGCAGGGAGAGAGGAAAGTTCGAGCAAGTGCACAAGGTGGCAGAGCACCAGCTTTGTTATACGTGTGGAAACCCTTTTTGTGTATGTTAGTCGCTCACCTAAACTTAGAACCTTCTCAAAAAAGCCCAGAGAGAAGCACACAGGGTCTTACAATTCCCATATCCAGAAGATGAAAATGGCAGAAGACTCTCAGAACCTTTCAATAAAGTAGAAACTTAAATTTTTAACTATTAAGTACAGTGATCAATTGTCATATAATTGTCTGCTCCATGTCTGACTGCCATCCTCCTCCGTATCTGGAAATCCCCTCACTGTATGAGTCTTAGCCATTCAAGATGCCATCGTGTCTAGAACGATTCCAGACATTGGGAATATAACCATTATTTCATGAGCCAGACAACAGCCCTAACAGACCTTATATTCTCAATATTTGGAGTGTAATGGCAGCAAGATCTGGAGGAAAACAAACAAATAAAAAAGTAAGATGATAATGTCATAGAAAAGCGAAGCAAAATAAGAGTGACTTTACGTTTTATGGCCACATTTAAAAGAGCTTTCTTGTAAGGAGATATTGGAGGAAAGATGTAAAATGTAGTAATGGAAAAACCATAATATATCCTAAAGAATAACAAAGATAAATGCCAGAATTTTTGAGTGTGTTTGGTGAATCTGATGGGGTGGGCAAACGAGAATTTCAACTAGTCAAAGCTCTGTCAGGGCCCCTTAGGAATTTGAGAAGAACATTGTGTTTGTTTTGATTGAGATAGAAAAGTTTTAAAAGATCCTGATCAAATAGCAGACATGTTAGACTGTTCACAAAGAAACCACAGACATCACCTGTGCTGCACGGTGCTGGGGAGCGTTTGGCTGAAGGAGCTGAGACACAGTCCTTCCCTGTATGAGAGAGAAGGCAGAGTGCGAGGTATGCAGATGAAAATAGGTTGGTGGAATTGAAGGGAATATATGCCCATTTTCTTCCAAATGAATTCTCCTTCTCCGTAAGATAAAAAAAAAAAAATTGCCTTACTATTGACGTGAGGTTACTAGCTCAGACTATGCTATAAAGTTAAGGAGAGGAGAAAAGATTCATAGTTCTCATTCCGAGGAATGGACTCGAGGCGTGCAACAGGCTTGTTGGGTGCAGGAAGGGGAGACTTAGAATCTGAAAGAATAAATGCCAAATGGAGCCTGGTAGTATGTTTGCGATTTTTCTCCAACAACCCTTAGTTCTATTAGTATGTTTGTGATTTTTTCCCAACCCTTGGTTCTGCCTCCACAGGTGTAGAAGGCAAAGATGTAAATTTAACCAGAACATTTTTTTTTGCACATAAATAAAAGTTTCTGATTTTATTGAACCATTAATGGAATCTTTTAAGCTAGGTGAATAAGGAAGTGAGCAAATCACAAAGCCAGGTGACAGAGATGAGACAGGACCCCTCCCTATATTGTAGGTCCTTGTGGGTAAAAGAATGATAGGAATTGGGAATTTGGAAAGATGAAACAAGAACTATTTTAAGATGGCAGCCAAGAAATCTGATACTTACATTATGAAGAGGTTCTATTTTTTTAGTAATGCAAAGTCTGAGACACGATTATGGAAATTGGTGAGTGGTACTGAGTAGATGTGAGTAGATGATATTCTAAGGGGAGAAGACTTTGAAATATGGAATGCCAGGGCAAACAAGGAATCTTCTGTGCAGGTAATAAAATCACCAAGTATTTCCATAGAAGTAACATCAAATAGTGGGACCTTGAAACAAACGTGAAAGTCTTCAAAGAATGAGGCAGAGTGAGCAGGGTCCATACATAATAGCAATATGAAGGTGTCCTCATTGCAAAGAAATAATATGTTCAAAAGCATCTTGACCTCCCGCAATTCAAATGATTAAGTATTTAAGTTCATTTCAATTACACAATGTTATTGCTTTTACAAATGGTTGAATACGATCATTAAATCTTCAAAACTAATGAGTAGCAAACTCAGGAAACATTTATATATATATATAAAGTATTTTTTTCCCAAGAGAAGACTTGTGTCAGTAAGGATAAAAAGCAGACGTTTTCAGGCTTTCAGAGCTTGATGGGAAATAGTGGTTTATTAAATAATTTCCACATTTAAGGCTTGGCTTTTCATAGAGGAAATAACTAGTACATTTCTCATGACTGGAAGCCTCAGTAGAGATCAATATTTATTTGAAAAATTAATAAAGAAAGGGAAACTGGAGGAATGGAGAAAGAAAATTTATAAAGAAGAAAAGATAATTGAAGAAATGAGAAAGGAAGAAAATCAGGAAAGCAAGAAGCGGAGGAAAATGAGAGAGAAGGAAACAGGCCAAAGGTAGACCGTGAAACCCAGCAGTGAGCGGACAAAAGCAATATTTTCAGTAGGTAGTTAGGCAGGAATTGAAAGAGATTTTAAAAAAAAGGAGAGGAGGGCTTAGTTATTTTAGTTAGAACCTATGAGAAAGGATTTTTGAGTGTAGAGGGTTTTTTTGGTTGTTTTTTCTCTATTTTGCTGTGTTTTAGACAGACTTTCACTGTCGCCCTGGGTACAGTTCCACGGCATCACAGCTCAGAACAACTTAAACCCTTGGACTCAAGGGGTCCTCTTGCCTGAGCCTCCCTAGTAGCTGGGATCATAGGTGCTCACCACAATGTTTGGTGAGTTTTTCTATTTTTAGTAGGGATGGTGTCTCTCTCTACCTCAGGCTGGGCTTGAACTCCTGTGCTCAGGTGATACACCTGCCTCGGCCTCCCAGAATGATAGGATGATAGGTATGAGCCATTCACCGTGCCTGGTAAAGCATTATCTGAAGAGTGAGGTGCAGGAAGCCGTAGAAAAAGTGTAAAACATATGCATTATGCCCAGGAGAGGAGCAACATGGGGAAGAATCAGTCAAGTTGAGCACGTCCCACACACGTTGTCATACTGCAGAGCGAGCTCTGCACAGTTTAACTGCCATTGTTTATGCTGAGGGATGGCAGAATGACACTGGGCTAAGCCAGGGAGACGAGGTTGACTTCACTCTGCAGGATTTTTCACAAATAGAATATCTGTAACTTTATGGAGTGGTTCACAGAGTTGAGAGTTTAATGTTCCTTTTCATCAGCGTCGATAAATTTTAAAATGGAACAAAATGATGAGAATCTGTGTGACAAAAAGGTTAAGTTTTTCATTTATCCTCCATTTTATATATTATTACTATCTGTCATTGAAAATACAGTGTGATGATGTATGGCAGAAATTTTACTAAGTGTCATAATGTATTCATGATTTTGTTTTTTAAAATACTTTAAATAGTTTTGGATGCATTCAGTGCACTTTAAGTTTATATAAGTGAATCAAAAACATAAGGCATTCACAAAGGGTCACTCTAATGATGTAAAAAGAAAAGGTCACTTAATTTTTAGTGAAATGAACCTAAGCTCAGAAAAGAACAGATGGCATATTAGAAGAATTCTGTAGGAAACATTTATCAGGTAGGTTTCTTTGTAACCTACAAAAAACTGACAGAGTTGCCAAAGAGAAGAGAAGATTGATCAATTCAGAAAAAAAAAAAAAAAAAAAAGACAGAAAGCTGGAGAAGTAGGCTTACAGAGGACAGGAACCAGGTTGCCTTTGGTGCCCTGCATTTAATCCTCTGGGCTAATCTGTGACTTCTGTCACAGCTGCTGCACATGTTGACAGTGTCCTGCCTCCAGCAGTGCTCAAGTGTCCCCACCTTCCCATCACATTTCTCTGAAGTGTGGGGAGCCTGATCAGCCTGCACGGCTGCTGAGTAAGAAGGAAGCTGAGGCCCCCAGGGCAGCCCTCAACCAATGGGGAATGATTGCAGTGGGTAAATATCCCGCTTCACTCAGACCAGTGTCCAAGGCATTCCATCATCCGCCTCTCCAGCACCCTCTCCGGGGACTGATGCAGGGCCCTAGATTAAACACCTTGGTCTTTATCTGCCTTATTTTTTTCTTTCTTCTTTCAAGCTCTCTGTTCTTTCCTCCTTGCAATGTGCCATCAAATCCTCACTTTTATATGTGCCTTTGAGGAAACTCAGATAAAGATAACAGGAAATAGGGAAGTGGCGGTTGTGTTTATAGAAGCAGCCCATGCTTTCCTTAAAGGAGACCAAAGATTCAAGCACCGCCAGTCTCGAGCCATGATTGCAGCTGCCCAAGAAACCAGTGTCTTTGGCTCAAGCGTAGATCATAGATTCACTGTATGACTATCTGAACTCTGTATTCATTTTCTCTTGCTTCATCTGGTGACCACAGTGATATTCGGCAATGAGATATGTGTCACTTTTTCTAGAATAAATCTGCACACTGAATTGTCTAACTGTATACACCTCATCAACCTCTGGTTTTGTTATTTCTTTTAAGGACTCTAATGCTTTTGCCATCTTCCTGTGAGTCGAGTATGATCTTAACATTCTGGATTCTTAACTTAATCATATTTGTCAAGCACCTGTACTGTGGGTGGGGAGACTTGGGCTATCTGATTTCAAGATTCTTCTTTTAAAGTGTGAAAAGTCAGGGAAAACTTCATCTTTCTCTGCTGTGTCCTTTTTAATAAAATAACTTTTCTGCAAATATGGATTTACTATAAAGCCCACACATTAGGACCTGGAAGCCACATGTGACCTTAAAGCCACAGACCTTGTCCCATGGAAGGTAAAGTATAATGTATTTCTGGGTTTCAGGAATTTGGCCAGCACCTTATTTTGTCAGCAAGCAGGCACCTTATTTTGTCAACAAATGTACATCATTCTGATGACAGTGACAGCAAATTTTATCCACGTAGGGAAGACGTCTCTCCTAAAATAAATGTGCAATACTGACAATGCTAGATGGACTAAGAGATGCCAGAACCACAATGAACAGATTTCATGAAAAGAAAAAATATTTTCACATATATGTGCTTTATTTTCCTCCCAATCATTCTTCTGAGAACACTAATTAACCATCTACTATGTAAGTTACTGTGCTAGGACCCCCGAGGAACAATATTATTATTCCAGCATTCTAAGTTGTGACACAGTTATTCAGGAAGCTTGAGCAAGAAGTCTTATACAGTATTTAGAAGAAAATGTCTCATAGTAAATTGGAATTTATATTGGTTGATTTTAGTAGAAATCCCAAAGATTAAGCACAACTTTGTTTAGATAAACCCACACTTCACAATTTTAAAAAATCCTAAATACATTTCAATGCTTGACGGCTCCAATCAATACCTAAACCACACAATTTCTCTCTCTCTCTCCCCCTCCTCCTTCCCTTCTTCCCTCCCTCCCTCCTGTATTTCTGTACTTGAACATTTAGAAGCAGTTCCATTTGGATGTGGTCTGAGAATTGTGGAAAAGTAGGAACAAAAACCTTTCATACCTTTGGGAGCTGACTATATTTCTAATATGTCTCTTTTCCCTCCTTGTAAACCCTGGCCATGGGAATAATCTATTGTCTCAGCCCAAACTGCAGTACACAACTCTTGTTTATTTAAACCACTGCCATAGTTTATCTGCCCTCACCACCCCAACACCTTCAGGGGGAAGGTAGTTTTCAATTCCTAACTTCTCCTCATTTGTTTACTAAAAAACCTTTTAACTTTTCCATACACCACTTATAAGGACCCTCCCACTGGACGTTTTACCTGTCAACCCCTTATACACAATGACTCCATCTCCAACTAAACTTTCTTATATTATTGATTAATTATATGTACTCATTCATTGCATATTGTAACTCTTATTCACACATGCTTTCTCTTCATTGTAGATTTATTTTGAGATCAAAGTGTAACACATTATCTGGCAAGATAAATAGTTGCAATAATGATTTTAATAAATTGCTTTCCATTGAACTGAAACTAATTAAAGCAAAAGATAAAATATGGTCAGATTATGGAATTAAAGAATTTGATTATTTTCTAAGCAGCAAATGTGATGAGAGTAGCAATTACAAAAATTTTAATTTACATCTGGTGGATATAGAGAAAGGAGAACCAAATGCATTTAGAAGTGGGAGTCTGTACATTCCAGGTCTGGGAAAGTAAGGGGCAGAATTAGCACTATGGCTGAGAATGAGACATTGCCGACTTTGAAAGCCATCTTTCCATTTAAACTTTTTACAAACCATAGTCATTTTTGAAAATATTTGCTTAGGTCATATTGTTCAAGAAAAGTCACATTCCAACCTATGGGGAAAAATAAAAATGTTCTTCAGGTGTTAATGTCCACTGCAGCAGCAAAAGAATCTATCTTCTGTTACTATGTCTAATTTCCCTTCATAGGACTCCAATTACATTTTCAAGTTGTTTAATTTAGTCTAATTTTATAAATGTGCTTTAAAGTTCTTTCTGGGAGTTTTGTAGGCAACCTCACGCTGTCTTCTGTAACTAATGAACAATAATAAACCCACTTGTATAGTCAACAGGAGTGATTTTCAACATAATCTTAGTCCAGTGAAGTTATCACACTTTGATTATTTGACGCCACCTGAGTTTTACAATTGTTACCTTATAATTGATAGAAACAATGTTTTGCTTGGCTAATAAAATATGAGGGACATAATAGTTTTTTTTCCAACTTTGTTCTTTAGCTTTAAAGGGATGGAAATAATTTTAAAATTCATGTATTATCTCATTTTTGATACATTTCACACACATATATGAGTTAGTTATTAGATCATTTCTGGAAAATATTTCCTGGGTACCAAATTCAAGTTTATTTCCTTTTTTATTTAATAGTTTAATCAAGTGTAACTAAAATAGTGCTAGGGAAGGAAAGCTATGCCTTATGTTAGTTTTAAACTTGGACACCATGTTCTTTTTACAATATGGATGAATAATGTTTTCAAATTTATATAAAGTATAAAAGAATGTTATGGCAAAGTTCTTCAATGATGACAATACTGAGATTGCTCATCAGTTGGTTTACATCCTAAATCAAATTTTTTCTCATACAAAATGCTAACTAACAAGTGTAGAAGGAATAATAGAATTTGAAAAATTAGTATGTCACAAACACTGTAGTGAAACATGATTCAGAAAGGAATTCCGCATTGATGCCAAACACTGGGCAGAATATTATTGGAAAACAGGCCGTTTGCATAGTTTCAAATTGAGACCTTACAGAACCATCATTCATTACAAAATGAAGTTGTATACCTTTATGGTACGGCAATTAGGCAGACACCACTATAGTTAAACAATGGAACGCAACGTCACCAATAAAGAAAGAATTGATGACATGACTCAGGATGTAATACTTGATAACAACAGGACGTGATGATATTACTGTAGAGAGAAAAAAGAAGAAAGGAAAAGGAGAAAGAAGAGGAGGAGAAAGAGAAGCTAATCAGAGAAGCCTGAATCAAAGGACATATTGCAAAACAAATGACCTCAAATTTTAGAAGTACAGCAATGCCATGAACATATTAAAAAATCAATTAGGCTCGACGCTGGTAGCTCAGTGGCTGGGGTGCCAACTACATACACCAGAGCTGGTGGGTTCCCACCCAGCCTGGGCCTGCCAAACAACAATGACAACTACAACAGAAAACATCTGGGATTTGTGGCCAGTGCCTATAGTCCCAGGTACTTGGGAGTCTGAGGCAAGAGAATCGCTTAAGCCCAAGAGTTGGAGGTTGTTGGGAGCTGTTGCTATTTAGATGCCAGGGCAACAGCTTGAGACTCTGTCTCCGAGAAAAAAAAAAAAATCAAAAAACAAAAAACCCGCCATCAATCAGGCTAGTAAACTCTTCTAATAAAGAAACTTAGAAGACATGGTATAGTTTGGATCCTGAAATGTTTAAGAGTTTAACAGATATTGTTATGTTAATCTACAACATTGAATATGGACTTTAAAATAATTGCATTGTTTTCGTAGTAAATGTACTCAGTGTACTCTCTCTTGTCAGAAATGAGGATTAAGTATCTGATTTAAATGTAGAGAGACCTTTCCTTGGCCTTCCATTTACTTCTAGTTACCAACTTGCTTCTTGGTTTCCTTTTATTTCAAATTTCTACAAAGAATCCCGCAGACACCTGTATGGCAGCGCTCCCCATTCACTTTGTACCCCACTAACTTCAGTTTAGAACGCTGTCAATTCATGGAACGGCTCAGGGTATTGTCACAGCTACAATGGATTTATTCTATTGTTTCTCCTAATTTTTTCCCTCTTTCACATTTAATAATCTTAGGAATCTTCCTCAGCTTTTAATGTCTGAGATACAGTCATCTGCTTCTCTTTCGACTTCTCAGTTATTGTTTCTTTTGCTAGTTTTTTCTTGCTAATTTCATAAAATTGAGCATTTCCAAGGCTTGTGGTCTTCATGCCTTATTTTTTCTCAATTTACATATTCTTCATGGCTTATTTTAATTGGGTTCCAACATTTCTCTTATTGCATTTATAAAAATGACTTTCAAACCTCCATGTCTCCCTCAAACTTATCTTCAGATATGTACATACAAATATTTGCAGTAGTCTTGACCTGGATATTCTAAGAGTATTTCTACTTTCCTGTGTTTAACATTGACCTTCCCATTTTCTCCAAATATGCTCACTTTCCTTTATTTTTCTATTGCATAAATAGTTTCTCATTTGACCTTCCCCAAATTCTCCAAATATGCTCTCTTTCCTTTATTTATCTATTGCATAAATAGTTTATTAATCAAAGTCTGTGGATTATCATTATTCTGTTGTTTTCTATATACCAATATTTATTAAATGATGAAGTTCTATCAAATTTTTCTCACCTTCTTTGTGCTCAGTTTGAATTAATCCTCAAATCTGACAATTATAGTTTTAGAATATCACACACACACACATCTTCCCCATTACCTGAATGTTGAAATTGGCTAAGTCCAAGTAATTTCTTATCTTCATTGAATAAGAGTAATCATTTCATTTCATTTCTCTTACCAGTTCTGTTATTGGTCCCTATCTCTCACCATTTCAATCTTCCTTTCAAATGCATCCTATTTTTCACTGCCTGCATCGATATCCTTCATTTGCCCCTAAAGTTTCAGGAATACATTTTAAACTATTATGCATAAGAGAAAACATTTTTATTTATCTGCTTTGTGGATTCACATATGTAATTCACTAAGACTCATCCGCACTTGCTCTGTGACTCTTTATATTTGAGTAGTTGATTGTTTTGCTTTAAATAAACTGTGCTGTCTCATATGTCAAGTCTGTACATTTGTAGTTATTCCTGCGAGTTCTTTCTGTGAGTGTTCATCTGGTCCATTCTCACTCAATTTTAATTCAGATTCTGCCCAAGGCTTCCCCAGCACATTTCAGCTCTATTTCAGGCACTGCTTTCTTACATCCTGTCCGTTTCTCCTGGATTTCAGGAAATACATTATTGGATTGTAATAGTGATTTTGTATATCCATCCCCTTAGCAGAAAACAATTGTATGCTTAAGAAAAGTAAGCAACATTCTCTTTTTGCCTGTATTCCCAGACTTATTGTGTCTAGAACTTGTTGTCTCCAAAGCAAATCATTAATAAATAATACCTTAGGTTATAGTTTTTGACCTGGTCTAAATGTACCATTAGAAATCAAGAAGTATAAACCAAATTCTTAGTGGTTTAAGCAGTCATAATAACTGAAGTTCCTAACTAATATGGACTGGTTGGGATCTTCTGGAGGCATACAATAGATTTAAATTGACAGGGAATATCATGCAGTTGTGGTATTCATTGCATTGATAATGGAGTGAACATTCATAGGAACATACAGGAATTCATTAGATGTTGTTTAATTTCTAGTTTCTTTATTTTTTGACCAGATATTATTGTCTTTGTTTTAGATGTAGACTCAAAATAACAAGATCACTTTTGCATAGTGGCAAGCTACCTTTAATCGTTGAAAGTCACAGCACAAGTCAGTGTGGCTATGAAAACAAAAGCAACCTATTTTAACCTTAATATGTCTCTCAATCTCAATAGCTTCCCATTTCATTTGTTAGAGGCAACTTATAAAGTAGATTTCGTGGGTCATTTTGATAGTCTACTTATTTTAAATTGTATGGATGGCTTTATTAAAATGAAGTTTGTTTTTATGATGACAGTAACTCCTGCCCATCATAAAAATCTTCCCAAATATGAATATTTTACCCAAGAGGATCATACGGAGCTAACTATTAACATTATAGTATATTTTCCTTATTTTTTCCTAAAACATGTATCATAGTGGCAAAGCGAATGATCTCTGTGGCCAGAACTGGATTTTAATATTGGATCATCATGCAGGGTGATAGTGGGCAAGTTAATAAGCTAACCTGTTTTCCTCCATAAAATTGTTTGAGTTGCCATTTGGAAAAAATATATATTTTTTCAAATAATAATATTTACCTCATCAGCTTATTTTGAAAATAAAATTATCCATGTAATATGCTTAGGGCATAGTCTAAATTGTATGAGCAATTATTCAACATTGTAGTTTTTGCATTATTTTCATTTTGTGGTTATGGTTTATATACAACTTTTTTATATTGTGGTGTTTTTCATTTCACATCATAGCACAGACATTTTCATGAGCCGTGAGCACCTTCCAGAGTTTGTACTACTTTTAAAGGTATATGTATAAATATATATTATTCATAATCAAAGATAAAACACAAATGTTCCTATTTAAAATGTCATTTTACATACAGTCATTAAAATTCAAGTTTTGCACAAAAATATTTTTTCTATTTTCACATACATACCCTGTATTTTTGAACGCTCAGACAGTTTGGGATAAAAAGTGGTAACAGGCCAGGTGTTTCAGAATATCCAGATGTTATAGAAAACACCTTCATGCTTGGGGAAAAAATTATGGTATTATTAACTAAAATCAGACACAGAGAATTGTTTAGTTAATCTTTGTCATCACTGCAAAGTCACCTGAGTGTTCTGTATGACAGAAAATTGAGATTACTGGTGTGTGATAGAAATGCTGGTCTATGAAATTCCTGCGGTTATAGTTTTATGGTTGGAGTGCAGTTGTATAATGGAATTAACCACAGTCTTAAAACAATTCAATGAAATAGAAGTTCATTTTTAAGACGGTCCCATTATAATTTATATTGGTAACCAAACACTCATTGGCCTCGCCATGGCTGCTTGATTCATTTTGGATCTAGATCTTACTATCTGTTCCTTATGAAAATATGCAAAGTTAGTTCTAATCTAACTCATCAAATAAATGTAGGGTACTAGATCTTCTTCTTTTTTATTTTTTTGTAGAGACAGAGTCTCACTTTATTGCCTTCACTAGAGTGCTGTGGAGTCACACAGCTCACAGCAACCTCCAGCTCCTGGGCTTAGGCGATTCTTTTGCCTCAGGCCCCGAGTAGCTGGGACTACAGGTGCCCGCCGCAGCATCTGGCTATTTTTCTGATTTGCAGTTCGGCCTAGGCGGGGCTTGAACCTGCCACCTTCAGTATATGAGGCCAGTGCCCTACTCACTAAGCCACAGGTGCCGCCCAGTTATTAGTGGTTTTTTAAAAAAGGTTTTTTTTTTTTTTTTTTTTACAGATAGTCTCCCTTTGTCCCCCTTGGTAGAGTGCTGTGGTGTCACAGCTCACAGCAACCTCCAGCTCTTGGTCTTAGGCGATGCTCCTGCCTCAGCCTCGTGAGTAGCTGGGACTACAGGTGCCCGCTACAATGCCCAGCTATTTTTTTTTTGTTGCAGTTTGGCCCAGCCGGGTTTGAACCCACCATCCTTGGTATATGAGACAGCGCTCTACCCACTGAGCCACAGGCGCCACCCAAGGTACTTGATCTTACTTGGCCATCATCCTCCCATGGAATTCTGCTTTTGGAAAAATAATGATGTGAAAAGGAACCTCAGAGCATAGCATATGAGTCTCTGTTATATTTTACCTGAAATTTCTTGTTTTCTGGGTTTTTAAAAATATTTTCAATCCATATAAACGCATACACACATTCACGAATGTGTGCGCCTGAGGTGTGTAGTGTGTTCCAAGGAGACTGTAGCATGTTTGGTAACGTAAAGATGGATTTACAATACCTGTCATCAGAACTGCTCGGTCCAGTGGAGTGGTGATATACCTCAGTAATAAATATTAATAGTGTTTATTAGGTACTCTACAGTTTGCTAAGCATATATATTATCTAATGATAATTTTTAAATTAAACTTGCAAAGTTGATACTATATGCCTGTTATATAAAATAAGAAATTGATAAGGAAATAGCTTCCTACAATTGTACAAGTCAGAGATGAGCTACATCTGACACCAAGTACCATCTCATAGGCTCTACTATGTCTCCCTGGTACATTAGAAGACTATGTGTGACAGAGGTTTTCCTGGGCTTGCAGGGAACTCTGTCTGGAAGGGAGCATCTGACCATGCTGGAGGAATAAGATGTCTTCATGTATATGACGGTATGTGGGGTGAAACTTAATAAAAGAGCTTTATTTTATTATAATAAAATAATAGAAGGAAAAAGAAGGAAATGGAGCTCTGGAAGATTCTTGTGATTCAATTCCATTTGGAGCATTATTAAGTAGTGTTTCCTAAGTAAGGATTTAAGAAACAGTACAAAGAATCAAGTGATGATCTCAAAGCAAATGTACATTTTTATTTCCAAAGTGGAATTGTGAACATGTTAGACCAGGATGATATGTAATAAGAGAAGGTCTATCCAAACACAACTAAGTGTGGGACCAAGTAAATAATTTTAGATAAACCAACAAACAATTATTTCCCCATTTGCCTACTCTAGGATTTTGCTTGCCATTTGGAAAATTACCCACCTATTGAATTTAAATTTGCTTCTCCAGATATGAGTGTCTCTAAATGAAAGGGACTCTGGCTGCAGAGGAAAAATGCAATTTTCAATATTTGGATTTCTCAAAATAGAAATGAATCTATGGAATAAAATATGTTGCACCTGATATTTAGAGAGGAGATTTGTTTAACGTAAACATTTTTTTCTGGACTGGGTTTTGTGTTATATTAGTGATCACACATGTTTTGTAGCCAAGTTAGTGTAATAAATCTCTCAGATGCCAACACCATCTGGGCATCGGCGCCCACTAGCAAATTCCACGTGTCATTTCGTACCTGCCACAGCTTCATCCTCCCACCACTGAGCATCTGCCCCAGTTAAACGCTTTCTTTACAAATCACAATTAATGTGAACATCCTGAGTTGTGAGTAAAGAATTTGTGAAAAAAAAATTGTCACACATCCCAAGATATAGCCTGAGATGTCATTGAACAGATGTTGAACTAAAATAAGTGTGATAAGGAAACAAAAATACTGTATTTTGCTGATTTCACTTGGCTGATTTTACTTCTTTCTTATTTTGTTGATAACTGTTTATGAACATTTTTCCCTAATCAATTTTAGAAAATAACTATTCTAAGAATCAAGAAGTGACAGTGTAAAATTATAATTGAAATAAAATCTATTTGCGTTCTAACTTATATAACAAGAAATTCAGATTTGTCATTTTATACAGTCAATTTTTCCTGCCTTGGGAGTCCAGGCTATCTGGAAAAGTCAGATACCCTCTTTGCGCGTTAAAGATGATGTTTCCACTTTTAATTTGCTAGTCATGCAGCCATTCAGCAGGGCTTGCCACTTACTCAGTATTCACGACTCACAAATAATTTTGGGGAAGAATTCAAAATAGTGTAGGATATATGTATATTTCCAAAGGAGCTTACAAAATAGTAAGTATCCTGGAAAATGAAGAGTCATCAAACATGGAACACAGTTACCATGTTGTCCCTGCAATGCGATTCCAGGGGCGGAATCATTAAAGTTGATGGATACTGGGTGTGCATAAGGGCAAAGTAAAGTGACTCACATTTCAAAAATGTCAAATGGAATCTGGGCGATAAAAACTCCTAGATTATAATTTCAGGAAATAGCACTTTTTCTCAATGAACATTTTTTTTTAAATTTATTGATTAGTAATAAGAATAGTCCTTGGAAGAAGTGAAACTCTGAGAGGTAAAGTAACTGTGCTCAGGGTCTTACAATCTGAGGCAGAGAAATGAAAATCTATCCTAGGTTTCCCAATGCCAAAGTATGTTTGATTCATTGTCATATCATGTCTCTCTCCCCTGGTATCCTTGTTACCAAATTCATCCTGGCCCAGATAATCTGTTTTCCTATAAGCTGGTCCAATAAGTGAGAACTGTGTTAGTCCCTGTTTAGACTGGACTTCTCTTAGGACTTGAAGTCTTGGGGAAGTGCATGATTGAGTGAGTGGGTTTCTGTCTCCTTGGTGGGCTTTGCTTCTTGATTAGGTTGGTCCCAGGCAAGGTCTGGGCTGCATAGCCAGGGTCTCTGTTGTCTCAAAGAGAGAGAAGGTTCCCATTAAGTCTTTTAGATCAACCATTTCCTCGACTAGTTTTTATGCTTCCTGGCATTGAGCTTCCACTTTTGAATGCCTTCTTTTCTCTTCTACATAAAGTTGTCTCCAGTTGATGGATAGCTTTGGATGGCATGGACTGAGACCAGACATTCTTCCCTTGTAACTTTAGTTGGAAGGGACGCCAGCATCTGGCTAAGGGCAGAGCTTAAGACAATCCTTCACTTAGCCACTTCTAAATTCTCTTTCAAAGTGATAAGATTACTTGGTAAAGGAGGTATCTATCAAGTTCCTTTGATATCCTGCATTGACAAAGGCACTTTTGTGCTGTTCTTGCTGAAAAAAATATAAAATTAATCTTGAGAAAACATCACACAAAACCAAATTGAGGAACATTATACAAAATAACTGGCAAGTTTTCTCCAAGAGGGTCAAGGTCATAAAAGATAAAAAAGAATTACAGGGGGCTAAAGAGACATACCTAAATGCAAGGTAAAGTCCTGAACTGGAGTCTGAAGTAGAGAAAAGGGCATTCACTGAAAATAGGTGCAATATTAATAAGGTGTATCAATTTTTCTCGTGAGACTTTGTCAATGCTGGTTGCTGGCATTGATATTTGCACAGTGGTTAAGTAAGAGCTAGGCAAAGGTTTATATAAATTATTTGTACCATTTTTGCAAATTCTGAGAACATATAATTTTTCCACAAAATGTCAAATGGGAAAATTAAAACCATGATCAACACATTTCATTTCATGTGAATTTAAAATTCAAACACAAAAGCTTTGTAAACCATTATTGAACTGTAGACATTGATCTGAGTGCTCACAACTATAGAGGGATTGCATGACGTTTGAGATTTCCCTTGTTTTGTAGCCAAAGATGGAATAATGGGGCACGAGAGAAATGAACAGTCATACAGTTGTTAATAAATCAGGTGTAATAAAATATTAACGTCAGAATCTATAGCAAGGGTACTGATGTTTACTGTAAAATGTTGTAAACTGCGCCATGGGTATTTGAATTATCTTAACAAAATGTTGAGGAGAAAAGGCTAATATAAAAGTTATAACACTCAAAAGTCCAGTATCAGAATTATTAAGTCAATTAGTCCTTACAAAGATAATAATTGACCTTATTTTCCTTCCTTTAGCAATGATTTTTTAACTATTATTTTGTTTAGTTTGGTTTTTGATGCTTGTATAGAGCCTATTATTTCATTCACAAATAATTTCCTAGAAAGTTTGGCCTAGCTACCTTTTGGGATTTTATTTTCTACACTGTCCTGTATTTATGTTTGTTATCTCCATCACTGATATATTTTAGCAATATTTTACTATCCTTAAGAACCTTACATATAACATTGCCTGAATATAACGTTTGCAAAAATGTGTTTAGTGAATTAATCTGTTAAAATACTATCGTGACTGAGTATGAAAGCTGTAAAATAGTCTAGATGTTGTGATATTTCTAGAGAATTAGTGTTTTCAGATAGAATAAGGAAGGTGCCTAATATAATCTTTTGCATATAATTTCTGGAAAAAATATTTAAAAGTTTATGTTATCACAGTTTTTAAATTTTTATTACAAGAATGATATGTGATCAAATTTGAAAACCTAAGAAATATGGAAAGAAACCCAGAGAGGTGGAGAGAGTAAATATTAAAGCTAATATCACTTTGTTGAGAAATCATTATATTTCAAATTGGACAATTTAGTTTGTGCATTTAACAGTCTATCACGAGTATTCCTCATGTCACAAATTCATCCTTGAAAATATGATTTCAAATGACTACATAGTATCTGTCATTTGAATCCATTAGCAGAGAATTTAGTTCTTTTTTAATCCTCAATTTCTTATTTAAAAAATTCTTGATGAAAACATTTCAGATTGTATATGAAGCTAGCACATTGTACCCCTTGATTGCACTAATGTATGCAGCTATGATTTAATAAAAAAAATTCTAATTAAGAGATTGCTATTTGGTTTATATCTAAATACATTTCTAATTTATGATTACATTTTTTCATTTGACTCAATGTTGAATTTATAAGAGTTTGAAGTATGTGTTATGATAAATCATATGTTTTCCAGAGTTGAATATAACAATTATATTTTTGATATTTAAAAAAATATATTAATTTCACCAGTGAAAAATTACTCTTGTTTTAATTTTCTTTTCTTGATTATTAATTTGTTAGAATGTCTAGTAAATGTTGATTTGCCATTAGTATTCTTGTTCTACTCTTATGTATATTTATGTGTTCTTTATATCTTATATATATTTATTTAATAATATTTCTGTTCTCAATCTTTCACCTAAATACATGATGATACATTAAGAAAGATACATAGTTATCTTCTCTCTCTAACTTCAAGATAAGGAACATATAAGCTCTCGCTTTAATGCATGATTGTATCTATTTTTTCTAAAACATTTGAGACTGTGTATATGTTGTTTATTTACCTAATACTTGTTTCTATAAGATGCCCTACAGATATCTTATTGTCTACCTACACCTTACCCTATTTTACACACGGATTTTACATGAATATATAATTTTAAAAATTTTAGTAGATTTTTTAGGGTCTTTCAAAGGACCTGAACACAAACCTTCTCAGAGTTCTTCAAAAATAGATTCTCTGACTTTTACTCAAGGCACCTTCAAAATAGAAACTGTTTTCTTTTATTATTATATTTTTCCTTCATGTACATAAACTACTTCTTTGCTATTTAGGGTTGGATGTCATAATGGAACTTCAGAGTGAGCCCCAAATCCCTTTAATAAACAAATAAGTTCATTTAGTTGAACATTCTATTATTATTGTACAAGCTAAACCATCAATATAAATATGGTTGGATTATAGTTATACAATTTACTAAAATACTATATGAAGAAAATACTCCAAGTAACTATCATTACTAAGTTTTGTAGATGATTTTCTTTCTTTTTTTTTCTGAGACAATGTCTCACCATTGCCCATGCTACAGAGCATAGCATCATTGATGCTCACAGCAACCTCCATCTCCTGGCCTCTAATGATCCTCCCAATTCAACCTTTCCAAGCACCAGGTTACATACAGGAGCCACAGTGCCCAGTGTGTAAACAAAGTCTTTAAAAAGATTTTCCCAGGACTGATCCTGAGCTGATCATTTTTGTTTTGTTTTATGAATTATACCCCTCTTTTTAGCAATTTCAAATGATATTTATTAATAATTCCATTAATTATGGAATTTAATTAATAATTTCAAGTTACAGTTTTGCAGTAAAGTTTATAGACTTCGACTTGTCTTTTTGTCTAACTATTTATAAGATTTGGCAACGATATTAGAAGATTACATTTATTTAAGCTTATAACATTTTTTGCCCCTTTCTAAGAGTGATACATAATTTATTATTCTTTAATTATAGACCAGAATTAGAGTACAAAGAACTTATCCTAAATGACAAAGCAGAATCAGCCTTTTATATCTGGTAAATATAATCAATTAGCTTTTACTTTAATAACTGCCTTATTGGATTGGCAGTTTTTGAACCATTCCTTCTCCATTTTCTTTCCTAAAAATTGTGTATTTGTGTGTTTCTCGATTGCTATTTATCTCTTTGCAGAACTGTATGTTTTCTAATAATCATGTTAGGAGGGGTAAATACACAATATGTCTTATGGATGCTTTTATATTTCATAATATTTTTCTATTGCTTTTCCATCAGAATACTTGATTTATATTATAATAATCCCAGGATTGAATCATGCTATTTGTATAATAACAGGCAATTGACCCGTCTGAAAATCAGTTCTTCATCTACAAGTGGTAAAACTAATATTCACCCAACTTACTGGATTGTTTTGAAGATTTAATTATATATTCTTCATAAAGAAGACATATAATCAACTGTAGATTACAATGATTATTTTTCTAAAGGATTATTATCATCATTATCCAAAAACGTAACACAGCTGTTGTTGGTGACATTAAGTGTTTTCATTAATCTTTTGATAGAGAATTATACAATTATCCCTCAAATTCCAAAAAAGTTTCCCCATTTGTGTCAAGTAATTTAACTAATAGAAACCTGGGTCCATTTGGTTTTGTTTCTTTTGAAAACATCTTTTCCTCCCTTTCCATCAATACTGCTTGTAGAAACAAAACAAAACAAACAAACCAACAAACAAACCGAACATTTTTTTTTTTTTTTTGCCATGATGTACTTAGGTTTGTACATGTTGAATTGCTTTACATCACATACATATTAAGGACTGTTTTGTTTAGTTTCCAATAAGTAATATTTTATTCTATTAGGATTTTAGTTATTGCTTAAGCCTCTATTTACTTTTCTATTCTTGATTTCCATACAATTCTTGACAGATATTTTAAACCCTAACATATGTATCTGTATTATCTGTACCTGTATTATCTATTGTAATAATGTTGTAATATCTATGGTAATAATGTCCTACCCATGCTTATAGTTCTGTGATTTCTTCATATGGATTGTACACAACTGTGAAATAATTTAATCAATTCCATTTTTAAGCTAACTATTTGAATTATTTACCTTTAATATATTTGAAGTATTTATGTATCATTGTAATACTTTATATTGATGTACATTATAGCCTATTTTATTTATATCTAACGTACTTTTATTTGATTTTGATTTTTCACTGTGACAATTTATTACACCGCATTTATTTACTGCTTTTAGGTTCCAGGTAATGTGCTAAGCATTTTATATACATTTCCTGATTTATACATGCAACATTGTACATTATATTATTTTTCTGATGATAGGTTCTCCTTTCTTTCTACATGTGTATTTGCTTATACTTTTTAACTACCTTTAATTAGACCCTAATATGTTGCAAGCAATAAATTTTTATATACGTTATTTGAGTTAGTACTCATTGCATCTTTACAATCTAGATAATATTATTTCAATTCTACAGATAGAGAAGTGGTGCTTCATTTAGTTTTTAAAACTTATCTAAGGTTACAGAACTATTACGTGAAAGAACTAGAATTTTCACCAGGTCTTTCCATTTAGTCTGATCTCTTGTGTTTAATTGTGCCCCTGTACTATGTTTCTTTATGAAAGATGATGGGCTACAGTCTGATGGGGCTTTGATTTATTTTCTGTAATATGATCTGTTTCCTAAAACCAGATCCTTAGAGTGTAATCTCAATGAAAGCAGGCACTAGGTTTTTTTGTTCACTTTAATATTCCTATAGTGCAGAACTTCATCTGATACATAGTAATTATTCAACAAATATAGTGAGAATTAAAAGGAAAGCTAGTAAAATATGTTTATTCTTACTGTATAAAATAATTTCCAGTAATTTGATTTTCATTTTCAACCTCTAAAAAAATAGCCTCCAGGAATTGAAAGAAGTTAATTTAATGGCTTACTTTTATATTTTTTCTCTTTTTTTTTTTTTTAGAAATTAAACAATTGGTACTACTTATAAAATGCTTATTGCATACCAGGCACCATGCTAACTTTATATTTTTTGTGATCTGTTTTATCATCCAAACATACTAGAGGGGCGTGAGAAAAAAGAAGGTGAAGAGTTGGGACTTATCGGTATTCCAGCCCTATTAGTATTCTTTTTAATATCTTTTTAAAGACAATTATTGTCCAATTTGCTTCTGATAAATCACATTTCTATGTTCATTTTATAGTTCAGAAGATTTCTAGTAGATTATATTTACTTTTGAGGTTTGTATGTGCTGAATTTTCACCACCATCCCCCTTTTCAAATTGATTCACTCATGAATAATAGAGAATTTATCTACTTACTTCTTTTTTAACCTTTATATTTTGAACCAATTTTAGACTGACAGAAAATTTGTGAAGTTACTGCACAGAGCTTTTCCCAGGATCCCCTTGGATTAGCAATTGACATAATCATAGTAAAATGATCAATGACCGGAAAAAAACACGGGTTCAGTACAATTAGCTAAACTACAGGCCTTATGGAAATGTCACTGGTGCTTCCACAACTGCTGTTGTCTCTGTTCCAGGATCTCATGCAGAATCTAAAATTGCACTGAGTTGTTATTCCTACTTAGTCTGTATCCCCGACAATTTGCTGGTCTGGCTTAGTTTGTTGTTATCTTGATGTTTGTCAGCCTAGTGGTCAGACATTTGGGTCCACGTCCTTGAATTTGTGTCTGTCTGATGTTCTTGCGTGATTTAGGTGAAGTTATTCATTTTTTGGCAAGAACACCCCAGAACATTTTTTGCCTTCTTCTCAGGGCATCATATTAAGGGGTTAAACTGTCACTATTTTTTTTTATTACTGGTGATGTAAAACTTTATAATTGGTTAAAGTGGTGCCTGCCGGTTGAGAATTTATGCTTTAAAGAATCATTTTCCTTCTCTGCCCCTTCCTCGGTCCAACCTTGTTTTCATGGTAGGAATGAGCCCAAAAGAAACATGGGAGAGTATTGTGACAGCCTGTTCCCCATTATCTCCACCCTCCAGGGCCCCCTACTCGGCCTCCAGACACCTACTACTCTATTTGAAACCAAAGTCCTCTTTGCAGAGTGTGTGAAGACAGAGTGGTTCTGGCTGCAGGTGAAGACATAGAAGGTGCCCAAATCCGGCTGTGTAGAGAATCACTTGTGGGGCTTCTTGGACTCCCAAGTTCTCAGCACACACATGAATATCTGGATTTATTTCATCTGGACCAAAACTTCACAGCCACTCCTCTGCTTTTCGTATCTCCTGCCCATTAGAAACAAAAGAGTTGTCTTGGACCACGCATTAAATGCACAAAGGTTAACAGAAGCTATTGAGGGAAAAAAAGAAGTCTATGTATAATTTTCATGATATCCACCACTACAGATAAGCAAACATGTCCTCACATAATCCACATGTGGCCCATGTGCTGCAGGTTGGACACCCTGCTTGACTATTGGATTATGAAAAATATAAAATAAATGACAGCACGGCGTGGCAAATGAGAAAATTGTAAGGGGAGGCTTCTAAGTTCTTGGCTGGAACAAATCCCTTAATTCAAATACAGTGGCAAAAGGTTGCGTGTGGATGAAAGAGTAAGAAAATCTTTCTTTGTCAACCTTATTTATTTTCTTATATTGGGCACTCATCTCTTTTCCTATTTTTTAATAGAAACTTAATTAGTAATCTTCACACAATTTAAATGTTATGTTATTGACCTGAAGGGCAGAACAAGAGATGAAGAGAGATGCTGTCAGTCAAGATAAGAATTCTCTGAGGGAGAAATAGAACTTTCTAGAAATTCACGTAAACCCTTTATTATTTTTAAAGATAGCAAAGTAAATCCCTTAGTGAATGATAGGCTTGGTATTCCAAATTTGAGAGGACTCAAAGTACAGTAAGTGATGATCTGAAAGTTCACGGCAGCAGGTCAGAACCCTCTAAACCAGAAGGAGCTGTGGCTTATTCACCTTGGGGGCAGGGATTCTGTTGGTTTTGATCATATCCGTGCCACTGTGACTAACCACTTACACAGAATCTGAAAAGAGAGATAATGACAGTGAAAACTAAGAGAAGGATATATTTATTGGGCAAAGAACGTTTTGAATGTAAAAATCAGAATTCAGTAATATTTCTTAGAATCAGGATTCAATATAATTTTATTAAAATATGTGCTGTGCTTTCAGCATAAACTTCATAGATATTTTTCTCTGTCACATATATACACATAGAAATTCTTCCATTAACTTTCAAAAATAAGGTATTTTCCTTAATTCTAGGCAAGCTGAAAATTGAAATAAGTTATGAAAATAAGGTAATAATGACACTTCATTACTTCTTGCATAAAATGGAATTGCAAATATTCAGTGTTTCATAATTCAATAAGTGGCATTCAAATATTTTATCACTGAGTCAATTATTATTATTATTATTATCATTATTATTATTATTATTATTTGAGATAAAGTCTCACTTTGTCGCCCTGGGTAGAATGCCATGGCATTGTAGGTCAACTGCTAACTTTTGGGCTATTCTCTTCCCTCCACCTCCTGAGTAGCTAGGACTATAGGCACCTACCACAATGCTGGCTATCTTTAGAAACAGGGTCTTGCCCTTGCTCAGGCTGGTCTCTAACCTGTGAGCTCAGATAATCTGCTCGCCTCAGTTTCCCTAAGTGCTGGGATTACAGGCACACTAAGTCAACTATTGATAGATGTAAATAACAATACACAAAAGAAATTGACTTTTCCACAT
>CAUYON010209069.1:0-16898 GCA_963573935.1 Arctocebus calabarensis | reverse complement strand
CTGCCCCCCCTTTTGCTTTCTAACAATTTCTCTGTGTGTGGGGGTCCCCAGGGCTCTCTGCTCCCCTCTATGGTCCTGACTGAAGCTCCCACCCAGCCCCAACAATCCCTTACTACATACAGACCATTATACTGCAACTTTTTTTTTTTTTTTTTTTGAGACAGAGCCTCAAGCTATCACCCTGGATAGAGTGCTATGGCATCACAGCTCACAGCAACCTCCAATTCCTGGGCTCAAGCGAGTCTCTTGCCTCCACCTCTCAAGTAGCTGGGACTACCGGCGCCCGCCACAACGCCCAGCCTTTTTTTGGTTGCAGCTGTCATTGTTGTTTGGCGGGTCGGGCTGGATTCGAACCCTCCAGCTCAGGTGTACGTGGCTGGCGCCTTAGCCTGTTGAGCCACAGGTGCCGAGCCAACTTTTTTTTTTTTTTTTTTTGAGGCAAGGTCTCACTCTGTCACCCAGGCTCACTGCAACCTCATATTACTGGCCTCCAGTGATCCTCTTGCATCCCTACACTTGGCTGTTTTTTTTTTTTTTCTTTCTTTCTTTTTGAGACAACCGTCTCAATATGTTGCCCCTGGCTAAAGTGTCAGCCTAGATCATAGCAAACTCAAACTCCTGGGTTCAAGTGAACCTCTTACATCAGCCTCCCATATAGCTGGGACTAGTGCCCATACCACAACGCCTAGCAGGGTCTCTCTCTTGCTCAGCCTAATCTTGAACTTCTGAGTTCAAGCAATCCTCCTGCCTTGACCTTTCAGAGTGCTAAGATTTCAGGCATAAGCCACCCCACCTGGCTTCATACCTGGCTAATTACAATTTTTTGGGGGGTAGGGTGGGGATAGAGACAGGTTTTCATTATGTTGCCCAGGCTGGTCTCAAACTCTGGACTCAAGCAAGCCTCCTGCTTTGGCCTCCCAAAGAGCTGAGATTACAGGTGTGAGCCACTGTACCCAGACAACAAAACTTTTTATATAGGATGTACAAAATGTTTTTACATCTTTTGGTTTATTTGATCTTTCCCTGTAGCACCTCCAGGATGGGAGGCTGAGGCAGGAGGTGTGGGAATTACATTTCCCATAGGACCCATTGGAGATTCTGAGTTTCAGAGAGATTCTGTAATTTGCCCAAGGTCACATGGCTAGAAGTATACAGCCTGGGTTTACCCTGGCTCTTCTGCCTCCAAAGCCTGCCGTGGGACACTATAAAATAGGGCCTCTAAAGTCAACCCCAGAGTGGGTTGATTAGGCAAGTAGCTGACCCAGTAAGTGCTGTATAGTCTGTAGCAGCTGTCCAGGACCACCCAAGAGAACCTCCATACTGGGTATCCAGCTTTGGTGCTGTCTCTGGCCCCACCACTGCTTTGCTTTGTGACTGGCCAGTCTCTAAGACTTGGTTTCCTTATCTGTAAAGTGGCAAAGGGTGGGACACATCCTCAAAGCACAGATATCACAGTAGGATCTCACTGAACAATGGGTGAATTGTTCATTTGAGCAACTGCAAAGTTTCCTCTAGAGGGGTGGGGTGACACTGGTCAGGGGGTCCTATCACACCCCCCATGGCAGAAGCTTAACCAAAGGGCTGACCCTTCTCCTTCCCACCCCTTTTCCTTTCCACCCGGGCTTCTCTCCACAGGACCTATTTCCCATTTCCCTGCTCTGGGCTGAACCAGCTGGTGGCAGTGATTTCAAAATGGTGAGCTGATTGTGGCGGTTGCCTGTAGTCCCAGCTACTCGGGAGGCTGAGGCAGGAGAATTGCCTAAGCCCAGGAGTTGGAGGTTACTGTGAGCTGTGTGACGCCACGGCACTCTACTGAGGGCGATAGAGTAAAACTCTGTTTCTACCAAAAAAAAAATGGTGAGCTGAGCAAGAAGGTTGGATGGAAACCTGTGTTACTTCTCATCATCACCTTTGTCGCTCCCACCCCACCCTGCAGGATCATCATGAGGAAGAGTCTAATCCGCCACTTAGAGGAGCGTGGGGTACAGGTGAGGGCTTGACTGCCACTCCTGTAGCAAGTAGGCCTAGTAGCAGAGTCTGGTCACATTCTGCCACTGACTAGCTGGATCACTTAGACAGGTTACCTCCCCATCTGAGTCTCAGTTTCTTCCTCTGCAAGATGGGGAGGATGGTATATTTAACTCCTCTGGATATGTAACTGGTATTCAGTAAGGGTGTGATAAATGTTAGCCATGATGAGCAAGAGGATGTATTGAACCTACTATCCTAATCCCTGATGCAGGGTTGGGGAAGGACCAGAGCCGATAGAACCTAAGCCCAGCCTGGCCCCCTCCCCTGAGCATCACCTTTGACTAGGTCATTTAATTAGCAAAGCTTTATTGAGAATGTTCCAGCACTGTGGTACTGAGGATGGGAGCTTACCATCAAGGGCCAGGAGGAGAAATGAAACAGGCCATTGTAAAGGCTGCAAGTAGACAGAAAGGAAACAGAGTGCTATGGCCTGTGAGCTTGGGGGCTTTGGGAAGAAATCAGGTGTGAACAGCCATACGAAAGGATGAAAGGATGGAAAGAAGCGGCTCTAGGAGAAGGAAGGTAAAACATCTCAGCCAGGAGGTCTAGCATGTGTGACAGCTGCAGGTGCTGAGAGGGTCCTTCATGTAGCAGCCTGGAGGAAATGGAGCTAAAAAAGGCAGCAGAGCCTAAGGCTGACCATGGACCTCAGTGAAGAGTGTAGACTTTAGTCTAAAGGGAAGGGAAGCTTTTGAGGTCTGAAGCAGCAGAAAGACCCAATCCAGTTGAGGTTTGTTGAGTGAACAAAATGTGGAGAAGAGATTGTGGGGCCCATCATGGAAGCAGCCTCATTAGCGAGCTGATGTTGCCACAGATAGGACTTAGCTCAGGTGGCAGCAGTAGGAATGGATAACCTAGCAAAAGCCAGGACTTGGCTGCTGATTGGCTGTTGGGGGGGAGTTTGGTATGGTATGATAGAGCTCTTCCTAGGCAGCTTTCTCACTCCTTACATCTTTACCACAAAGGTGAAATGACCACTGTCATTTGTAAAAATGAGAATTGAAGCTGGCCACAGTAGCTCATGCCCGTCTTCTCAGCACTTTTGTAGACTGAGGCGGGGGATTACTTGAAGTCAGGAGTTCAAGATCAACATAAGCAAGAGCAAGACCCCATCTCCACAAAAAATAGAAAAATTAGCTGGGTGTGGTAGCACACACTTGTAGTCCCAGCTATTTGGGAGGGTGAGGTAGAAGGATTGTGTGAACCGGCTCGGCACCTGTGGCTCAACGGGCTAAGGCGCCAGCCACGTACACCTGAGCTGGCGGGTTCGAATCCAGCCTGGGCCCACCAAACAACAATGATGGCTGCAACCGCATTGTGACGGGCGCTTGTAGTCCCAGCTACTTGGGAGGCGGAGGCAAGAGACTCGCTTAAGCCCAGGAATTGGAGGTTGCTATGAGCTGTGATGCCACAGCACTCTATCCAGGGTGACAGCTTGAGGCTCTTTCTCAAAAAAAAAAAAAAAAAAAAAAAAGGATTGTGTGAACCTAGGAGTTTCAGGTTACAGCAAGCTATGATGACACTACTGCACTCTAGCCCAGGTGACAGAGTGACACTCTGTCTCAAAATAAAAAAAGGTCCAGGGAAATTTGGGATAAAAATACCATCTCTACCTACCTCACTGCCCATAGGAAAGGACTCAGGGTATATAAAACCAGCATATTGTACCCCATGATTGCATTAATGTACACAGCTATGATTTAA
Organism: Arctocebus calabarensis; assembly: GCA_963573935.1. Classification (NCBI taxonomy): domain Eukaryota; kingdom Metazoa; phylum Chordata; class Mammalia; order Primates; family Lorisidae; genus Arctocebus; species Arctocebus calabarensis. The sequence goes on along the minus strand of CAUYON010209069.1, from coordinate 13,163 downwards.
TAAGAAAAGAAAGAAAGAAAGAAAGAAAGAAAGAAAGAAAGAAAGAAAGAAAGAAAGAAAGAAAGAAAGAAAGGAAGGAAAGGAAGGAAAGGAAGGAAAAGAAAGAAAGAAAGAGAGAGAGAGAGAGAGAGAGAGAGAAAGAAAGAAAGAAAGAAAGAAAGAAAGAAAGAAAGAAAGAAAGAAAGAAAAAGAAAGGACTCAGGAAGGCACAGAACAGCAGGAGATGGAGCAGGCTGGGAGGTACTGATATGGTAAATGTTCAAAATCTGGTTCTCCAGAAGGGAAAGTAAAAGCCCTGATTTGAGCATTAATTTTTCCCACTTTGGCCAATTTTAGGCTAACATGAACTCACTAAATGCAGAATGGGAAGAGACATGTGGTGGTACCATTCCACAATGGTTCTTTCTTACAGCTTCAAGAGACAAAAACATAGTGAATAATAAAATGTAGTAAAATAATTAGGAAGTACCTTTGTTTTTAGTATAAATTTAATTTATAATGTATAATTTAATTATACATTAAATTATAAATTAATGTATAATTTAATTTTTAATAATGGCTGGGTTTAATACCCTCTTTACAAAATTCCTGAAAATTTAGCAATCAGCCCCAGCATACCACTATTGGGAGGAGGAGTGCTCCTACTGTCTAGATGTAAGGGGAAGTTCCAAGTACAACTATTTGGAAACTACAAGCCTCTCCACCCCCTGGGCGCCCCTCCCCATTCTCCCCCCCTTTCAGGTGATCTTTTGGTGCCTTAATGAAGAGTCAGATTTTGAAGTGGCCTTCAGCCTGGGAGCCACTGGCGTCCTGACTGATTATCCCACAGCCCTGCGGCATTACCTGGACAACCGTAGACTAGCTGCCTGGGCCTCATAAGTCCAGAGGCCCTTACCCTCTCCTCTGTATCTCTTCCTGAAAAATAAATATTTGCTTTTCAGTTATATTGTTGTGCTTGGGGTAAGGGGTGGAGGTCATCCTGGATGGAGACTGCAAGGATGGAGAGGCCAGAGCTCGGAGCCCTTATGAGCTTGATCCACTGGTTCCACTACATTCCAGACCCAGAATAGTACCACACCCTGTGCCAGCCTGGCCTCCACTTTCCGCAGGAATGTCCCTTCCAGGGCCAACCCTGGTGTCCTGGCCTCTAGCCCTTTGAGAACCATAGATGATGGTTCCATTTTTCTGAGACCATCAAGAGCTTCAGGCACATGGCCAGGGACTTGATTACTCCCATGTCTGGTCCCTGTGGGCCTCCTCACTGGGCTGTAGAGGGTGGGCTTGGGTGGAAGGCCTCTAAACTTCCACTCCCAGGTCTCCAGAAGCTCCCTGCAGCCCTGGTACCTCATTCATTTAATGAATCACATATTCACAATTCAGAAACATTTGAGTGCCTGCTCTAGGTGAGGCTGGGACTACTGTAACAAACAAGTCAAGTCCAAGTATGGCAGATGCATTCTTAAACATACTTTCCACCTAATCAAGGTGGTTGCTCATTCCTAACCAAGCCTAGAGGTAGGAGCATCAGAAGAGGCTGCCTAGAGGAGGTTGATGGTCAAGGGTTGGAACTGCCTTATCCCAAGGCTCTGGCTCCTACAGGTCTAACTGTGACTTTAGCTCTTCCAAGAGATGAACTGAGTGTCTCTCATGCCACAGCAAAGATCATGGAATTGGACCAAAGTGAGAACTCTAGCTTTGCCTCTTGTCATTTGTATAGCCTGAGGCCTCTCTGGGCCTCAGTTTCCAAAACAGAGACAATAGAAGGAGATAACCAGAGTGGGACACTGGCAGTGGCTAAACGCAAATAATTATGACTAAATTTCTCAGGGGCCTGGGTGCAGACACTAGCCTCCTCCTAAACCCACCCCGGGTCAGGACCCTCAGATCCTTAATCCTCAAGGACTGCAGGAGGTCAGTGGTCGGTTTGCCGGCCACAGCCGCATTTCCGGGCTGGCCCAAGCTGGGCGCAGGGGGAAGGGTAGCCCAGGCCTGCGCTGGCCGCCATATGACGCGCCCCCTCATTTGCATGTCGCGCGCCAATTGGCCACGGAGGCCGCCGGGACAGGAGGCGTGCCTCCTCCCCCTCCCGCCGCAGCGGCGGCAGCAGCTGGTCTCAGTGTAAACAAGTCGAGGCGGTTGCGAACCCGGGCCGGGGGGGACGGCGCCCACCAGGAGCGCCCCCCACTCCCAGGCCACGCCACCCCGGCGGACCGGGCCCCAGCGCGCCCAGGAGAGGTGAGGCCCACACAGTCAAAGCTGCGCGCGGTTCCGCGCTCCCGCCCGGCCTGCGAGGACTGCCCCTTCCCCCGGCTCCCGCCCACACCCCCGCGCCCCAGGTGAGCCCTGGGGTCTCAGGTAAGGTTCTGCTATGCAGGTAAGATGCCCTTGGCGTAGATAAGGTCTTAGCACTCTCAGGTATGAGCCCCTCCCCTCCTAGGTTATCCTCCACCTTCAGCAAGGCCTCCTGCTTCCTCTAGGTGAGGGACCCTCTCCCAGATGAACTCTCTGCACCTTAAGTGAAGCCCCAGTCTCAGTCCAAATGAGGTGCTAAGGACCAACCAATTCCTAAACTGGGAACTGACAGCCCATCCACTCTAACGCCCCTTCCTCCAGCTTCAGCTGCCAGGTCAGCAGGGGTGAGGCTGGAAGCAAGTGGATGACTCACCTTGGGCTCCTGCTAGCCTCAGTTTCCCCATTGATGCAACCTGGGGCCTCCTCACTGAGTCAAAACTGAAATGACTCAAGTCCCTGGAGAGGCTCCTGGCTCTGGGGAAAGTAGTGAGCAGCCAAGTGTGACAGAGAGAGTCCCCATGGCTCTAGGAGTGCCTGTGTATGTGTGGTCCAGGTCCTCACAGTCCACTTACTCTCTCCTTGGTAGGCACTGGGCTCCCTCTGCTCCCCTTGGGCTGCTCCTCGCGTGGGGCCACTGCCCCTGGCCCCCGCCATGGTGCGGATTTCAAAGCCCAAGACGTTTCAGGCCTACTTGGATGATTGTCACCGGAGGTATAGCTGTGCCCACTGCCGTGCTCACCTGGCCAACCACGACGACCTCATCTCCAAGGTAACCAGGCCACAGTTGGGACCGGAATGGGAGGCTAGAGAAGCTGCCTGGCAGGTCACCAGTAACCTCTCCTCTCTTCCATCCTTCAGTCCTTCCAGGGCAGTCAGGGGCGTGCCTACCTCTTCAACTCCGTGTGAGTATTTGGCCTTCCTCCTCTCTCTGACCTCTGTTTTGAGCTGTGGCCCCTGGCATCATGCTGAGATCCCCAGAGTTCCCTGGTTCAGGCAGGAAGCTGGGATCACCCTTTTCTTGGATGCTAAAGACAGATACAGTGGATACAAGGTTGAGGGAGGCTCTGTGATGGTGGGACCCTCCCTGGGACTGCTCCATGTCCCTGCAGGGTGAACGTGGGCTGCGGACCAGCCGAGGAGCGGGTGCTGCTGACAGGCCTCCATGCTGTCGCTGACATCCACTGCGAAAACTGCAAGACCACTTTGGGCTGGAAATATGTGAGTTAGTGGCCTCTGACCTCAGGCTAGCCTTTGACCTGACCTTACCTTACTACCTCCTCACAGTTATCTGGTAACCTTTCAGAGTGCATAAATCCAGCTCACACAAGCCAAACTGTCTTTCAATCCCCTGACCATGTTCTCTTCTCTCATATCCTGCAAGGGCTTTTAGAATTTTAACCTAGCCCTTCCCTCACAGGCACTGGCATCCCCATTTTAGAGATTAGGATATAATCAGTTAACATTTGTTGAATGCTTACGTGCCACACGCTGTTGTGTGCTTGGCATATATTATCTCATTCAATCATTACACCAATCCCTTAGGTAGAATCCATTATTATTTCCACTTTACAGAAGATGACAGGGACGCCCAGAGATGCTAGGTAACTTGCCCAAGATCACATAACTGGTAAGTAACAGAATAGGGAACAGAATCCTAGTTGATTTTTTTGTTCTTTTACTCTGACCCGTTGGCTACCAGCTTATGTTATCATTCACACAATCAGAAAAGTTTCTCAAGACTCCATAGCAACCTGGAGCTTGAGTTCACAAGCCTTCTTTTCCACTGTCCTCAGCCATTGCTGCTGTCCAGGGTCTGATTTCGCTACTGTCTTATTTCCTTATCTGGCAGTGGAAGGTAAAGCCACTACCTGGCACCCAGATTGTTGCAGGGATCAGATTAGATGTAGCAAAGAAGATACTGTTAGGAAACTGCAAGGGACAGGATTCTTTAGGCATCACTTGGAGCTGTGATGCCTCTGTGAGGTGGATAGATAGAGACAGATGGACAGCCCTGACCCGAGTTTACTCCTGGCCATAGATTTACCTAGCCATAGATTTACTATGTGTCTTTGGTGGTGTGCTCTCTCTAGACATCTGTAAAATAAAGAGGTGGCTTAGTCCAGAGGTCAAAAACTCAGGTGCCTGGGCTTGGCACCTGTGGCTCAACGGGCTAGGGCGCCAGCCACGTACACTTGAGCTGGCGGGTTCGAATCCAGCCCCGGGCCCGCCAAACAACAATGACAGCTGCAACCAAAAAATGGCCGGGCGTTGTGGCGGGCGCCTGTAGTCCCAGTGACTTGGGAGGCAGAGGCAAGAGACTCGCTTGAGCCCAGGAATTGGAGGTTGCTGTGAGCTGTGATGCCATAGCACTCTACCCAGGGTGACAGCTTGTGGATCTTTCACAAAAAAAAAAAAAAAAAAAAAAAAAAAAACTCAGGTGCCTGCAAGGCCAACCAGATGCCATGGATTTGAAAAAGGGGGAGCGTAGATTGGGGGTGTTAGAGGGAACAATTGAATGAGCATGGCCTGCCTATATTTTAAAGTTATTTTTATTAAACTCTCTGTCATCCAAATAGAACACATATATAGACTAAAGTGGTCCTTGGATCACCAGTCTGCAACCCCTAGACTATGAAAACTTTTTTTTTTTTGAGACAGAGCCTCAAGCTGTCACCCTGGGTCGAGTACCTTGGCATTACAGCTCACAGCAATCTCCAACTCTTGGGCTCAAGCAATTCTCCTGCCTCTGCCTCCAAAGTAGCTGGGACTACAGGCACCTGCCACAACGCCCGGCCATTTTTGGTTGCAGCCGTCATTGTTGTTTGGCAGGCCTGGGCTGGATTTGAACCTGCCAGCTCAGGTATATGTGGCTGGCGCCTTAGTAGCTTGAGCCACAGGCACCAAGCCTATTTTTTTTTTTTTTTTTTTTGTAGAGACAGAGTCTCACTTTATCGCCCTGAATAGAGTGCGTCACACTGCTCACAGCAACCTCCAGCTCTTGGGCTTAAGCGATTCTCTTGCCTCAGCCTCCCTAGTAGCTGGGACTACAGGCGCCCACCACAGCACCCGGCTATTTTCTTTTTTTTTTTTTTTTTTTTTTGCAGTTTGGCCGAGGCCGGGCTTGAACCCGCCACCTTCGGTATATGGGGCCGGCGCCCTACTCGCTGAGCCACAGGAGTCGCCCCTTTTTTTTTTTTTTTTGAGACAGAGTCTTACCCTGATATGTAGGCTAGAGTGCCGTGGGGTCATCCTTGCTCATGGCAACTTCAGACTTCTGGGTTGAAGCGATCCTCCTGCCTCAGCCTCTCAAGTAGCTGGGACTATAGACACCTGCCACAATGACTGGCTAATTTTTTTTTTTTTTTTCGTTTTTGGTAGAGACAGGGTCTTGCTTTTGCTCAGGATGGTTTTAAACTCCAGAGTTCAAAAGATCCTCCTGCCTTGGCCTCCTAGGGTGCTAGGATTACAGGCATGAGCCATTTAGACACTTCCATCTAAAGTGGAGCCATCACTAGTAATTAAAAAGTACCTGTGGGCTTGACATGGTGACCAATGCCTGTAATCCTAGCATTCTGGGCAGCACAGGCGGGTTGTGGGGGTTGGGGGAGGAATCCCTTGAGCTCAAGAATCTAAGACCACCCAGAGCAAGAGCAAAACCCCATCTCTACTAAAACTGGTAAAATTAGCCAGGTATGGTGGCACACACCTGTAATCCTAGATACTGTAATCCCAGCTACTTGGTAGACTGAGGCAAGGAGATTACGTGAGACCAAGAGTTTGAGGTTGCTGTGACATGGGCTGATGCTGCAGCACTGTAGCCCAGGTGACAGAGCAAGACTCTCTCTCAAAAAAAAAAAAAAGTACCTATGATTCGGAGAGTTCTATCTATCTCCCTGTTAGTGAGAAAAATGGGCCTGCCATTTACCAGCTGTGTGTCTGAGTAGGTGGGTTGGTTTCTCTGGGCCAGTTTCTTCACATGTAAAACCAGGCCAATCATAGCCACTCCCCAACCCCTATGCCTTGTGTGGGGCTTTTGCTTCGGGGATGAGGCTTTCTCTCCTCCTTTCAGGAACAGGCCTTTGAGAGCAGCCAGAAGTACAAAGAGGGGAAGTACATCATTGAACTCAACCATATGATCAAAGACAACGGCTGGGACTGACCCCTGCTCCTGGCACATGTGGCTCCAGCCCGGCCTGGCCGCCAGGGGGCGCCACTGGCTTCTCTCCGCCCGAAGGGAGCTCTGGACCCTCAAAGCCCCTACAGAGGAAGGACCCCAGCTCCTGTATATATATTTTATTGCATGCACTGTGACCTTGGGGAGAGATCAGAACCGGGACAACACCCCTGCACTCCTTGCGATCTGGCTGGCTTGGATCTCGTTTTTAACCCCTTCCTGTCTCGCCTGCCCTATAGATATGGCCTGTGTGCTGCTCTGTTGGCCCCAGTGCACTGTCTGCTCTGTGAACTTCTCCCACCAGGCCCCTTGTACCCCATGCGTGTCTGTTCCCCTCGTTCTGTAGCGTTTGTACATAATAAAACAATGGAGTGGAGACAGCCCCAGGCTCACGTGGAATTGGAAACAGGGAACTCAAATGTACATTCCTGCCCCTATCGACCTGCTCGCGGTTCTGCGCCCTAGCGAAGAACGGGGTAGGCACGGCGGCCCAAGCTGGGTGTCTGGGAACCAGGGCGGGTCTCACACCCAATGGAGATTCTCGCGCTCGCGCTGGCTCTCTAGGCTTTGACCTCGACTGAGCTGTCTTCTCGGCTTCAGCCTTTGGCCGCCGCCTAGGGGAAGCTCTCCTGGTAGGCGAGCCCGCCGCCGGGTCAGCCGCCCAAACTACGACTCCCAGCGGCCCCTGGCACGGCCCTTCGGCCTCTTCAGGGGAGCTTCGCCGCTGGGCCTACTGGGAAGTGTAGTTCTCCGGGTTCCCTGGCGCAGGACCTCTGGGAAACACTGGCTCAAGATGCCAGACTGTCGAGTCGTGCGAGCCTCTAAACTTTTGAGACTTAACCCATGGTGGAGGTTTTCAGAATGAAAACTGAGGGAAACTCCAGGGTTTGGGCCTTGGCCGCAGACTCCTCGAGGCCCTGAATGCCCCGCCTAATCAGCTCAGGCCGCGTCCCTCCAGCCCTGCATTTTCCCTACACTTAGGCTTCTGCCCTCCAAGGCTGGTCCTCCAAGTGAAGGGGGGCGGGCGGGGAGGGGTTCACCTGTCAGAAAGCCTGGGGCGCCAGAATCTGTCCCAGGACTCCAGGTTACGTCCCAGGGTCCAGGCCCCGCCCTCCAGCTTATCTCTTGCCGGGGCTCCCCCCGTGGGAACGGGGACCAGCTGGCCGGAAGCGCCAAACTGCGTCCCTGTCCGAGCCCTGGGGATCAATCAGGCCGAGGAGTTAATTATGTAATGAGGGGGCAGGGGGTCGGAGCTAATGAAGCCACCGTGGGGGGAGGTAAGGAGGAGGCGAAGATACCCAGGTATCCGGCCCTCTCTTGGACCCCATCGAGGCCCCAGGGGTCTCCACCCTAGCCCAACTCCAGGGCCCCAAAGAGGGGAGGGGCTGTGATCCTAGGTCTGGAAGGGGCTGAGCTGTGAGCTATAAAGGGGACATCTCTCAGCACGGGGGGACTCTAGGCAGAGGGACCTCAGGCCACAGGGAACTACAACATGTACCATCCACGAGAGTTGTACCCTTCCCTGGGGGCTGGCTACTGCTTGGGTCACCCCCAGCCCGGGGCAGACTCTAACTTCCAGCCTACCCTGGCGGAAGGCTACCGCTACCCTGGTGAGCCTTGGGACCAGCTCCTTGGGTAGGGGTTTGGGGTTGTTGTGGCCCTCCTCTGGCTCCTCATTCTTTCTCCATCTCCAGATTTGGACACCCCCAAACTGGATTGCTTCCTCTCCGGAATTGAGGCTGCTCCCCGCACTCTGGCTGCCCCCCCATCTCTACCCCTTGTGCCCACAGCCATGGGCACTGAACTGGCACCGTCTACTCCAGAGGCCCTCCATTCACTCCCTGGGGTCAGCCTGAGCCTGGAGAACCGAGAGCTGTGGAAGGAGTTCAGCTCTGTGGGAACAGAGATGATCATCACCAAAGCTGGGAGGTGAGGGGCTGGCTAGGATCAGCGTTGCTGGTGGGGGTCTCTTGGGAAAGGCAGAATTCTTGGGATAGGTCTAAGTTTGGGGGTTTTCCTGAGGTCTGAGGCTCTGCCTAAGTTCAGAGTCTGAATATGGCCTGGAACAGGATTTACTCTGTGGCTGGAATCAGAGTCATTCTGTGGCAAGAGTCAAGGGTCAGTCTGTGGAGTCTGTGGCTGGGTTTTGGGACCAATCTATGTCAAGGGTCAGAGGTCAGTCTACCAGGTTCAATAAGTCTGGCTGGGTTATATATAGGTTAGTGTGTGTGGCCTACATCATAGGTCAGTCTGGGCCTGGCCTTAAGATTCAGATTGACTGGGGTCAAGGGCCAGCCAGTGACCAGCATGAGGAAAATCTGGCCAGGATCAGGAATTGGTATGTGACTGAATAGGAGTCAGTATGTGACCAGGTACTGGGTTATGCTAGAGATAGGGATGCAGTCAGTGTGTGGCCTATGTTGAGGGGAAGGAGCTCAGGCCCTAGCACTGTAAGTTCTCTGTCCCACTAAAGGTAGAGAATGGTTTTTTTGAAACAAATTTGTCTAACAGCTGCAGTCTGGTGCTAGAGATCAGTTGAGGAGACCAGAGTAGGCTCCTGGCAAGATTTCAGAGTGAAATTTAGTCGCCACTTTCTTCTGCATATGGACTTTGAGGATCTAGAGATCAGGAGTCTGGGCTCTGCTCCTTACCTGCTGTGTGACTCTGGTCAGATCACCTAACTTGCCTGTCCTGTTTCCCCATAAGTAAAGTGGTATGAGACAACTTTCCAGCCCTCTGGGTTCAAATTCCACCTCCCTTGGAGTTTCTCTGACAGCACTGGGAGCCTGATGCTGTGCCCCTTTGCTGGTGCTGTGGCCACTCTAAGCCTCTCTGTTCTCCTCCCCCGTGCAGGCGCATGTTCCCTGCTTGCCGAGTGTCAGTCACTGGCCTGGACCCTGAGGCCCGCTACCTATTTCTCCTGGATGTAGTTCCAGTGGATGGGGCTCGCTACCGCTGGCAGGGCCGGCGCTGGGAGCCCAGTGGTAAGGCAGAACCCCGCCTGCCTGACCGAGTCTACATTCACCCTGACTCTCCTGCCACTGGTAGTCACTGGATGCGCCAGCCTGTGTCCTTCCATCGTGTCAAGCTCACCAATAGCACCCTGGACCCCCATGGCCATGTGAGGCCCAGGCTGGGACCCCAGAATAGGGGCCACGGGTGGTGCTCAATGGGCAACCAAGGCAGAGGTGCAGGGCAGGGAGTCACTCCCATTTCTTCCCTCCTAGCTGATCTTGCACTCCATGCACAAGTACCAGCCCCGCATACACCTGGTGCGGGCAGCCCAGCTTTGCAGCCAACACTGGGGGGGCGTGGCTTCCTTCCGCTTCCCAGAAACTACATTCATCTCTGTGACAGCCTACCAGAACCCACGGGTGAGTGACCCTGCTTGAGGGGGTGTAGTGCCTTGCCCAGGCCACAGGAGCTTTGACCCTGGGTGTGTGTGCCCCCAGATCACACAACTGAAGATTGCAGCCAATCCCTTTGCCAAAGGCTTCCGGGAGAATGGCAGAAACTGTAAGAGGTGGGCCTTGTTCATTTACTCATTCATTCAACAAATGTTTATTAATCACTCACTAAGCTCCAGGCAATGTGCTGGATTCAGGAATGCAGTGGTTAGTAAAAACATTTATTCACTCATTGAATCAATAAATACTTAGTGCCTGTTAGGTGCCAGTTACAGTTCTAGGGACTGGAGATAGATACATCAGGGATAAAGCAAAAATCCCTGCCCTCATGGGATTGACATATACAAATAAACAAGAGAAATAAAAACGCTAAAAGAATACGTTCTAAAGAGACAACTAAAATGGGGAGGGAGGACATTAGGAAGGACTGGTTGAAGTATTAGATAAGAGGCCAGAGGAAGAGGATATTTGAGGAAAGACCTGAAGAAGTAAGGGAGGGAGCCAGGGTGTGCTCTGGATGTGCTGTGGTGTGGGAACAGCATGAGGCCAGGACCCCAAGGGGGTGGACCATGCCTGTGGCATCACTGGAGTAAGTCAAGGAGGGCATGGGAAGCCAGATAATGCTGGGTTTGTAAGAACTTGGGCCTCTGTTTTGAGTGCAGTCCCTCAGAGTTGGCCTCTGTCCTTAAAGAACCTCCAATCTGTCAGAGAAGATAGACATTAACCAGACGGTCACCCTATCAAATGTAAAAGCAGAAACATGATAAATGTTTTGAGGGGTGTATGGCACTCTTGGAGGTCAGGGAGAACTTCCTTGAGGAAGTTTGCTTGAACTGAGAAAAGAAGGAGGAGTTAGGTTAGGGGGGGAACAGAAGAGGAGTCCAGAGAGAGGCTGAAAGACAGCTAGTGGAGATGGGCAGAGATGTGCTGGGGTCAGACCGTGCCCTGGCCTTGCAGCTTGGGAAGGAGTCTCCACTGATTCTAAGTGCAAGAGGAAAACATGGGCAAACTTAAGTGGGGACTAAATCCCAGCTCTGCCACTTTCTACTTATTTAACTTTTTGGCCTTCAGTTCCTTCATCTGTAAAATGGGTATGAGGCATACATGATAGGGTCTGTGGGAGGGTGAAATTTGCAGCACCTGGCAAGTACTCTTATTACCACCATCATCATCATCATCACTATCATCGTCATCATCGTCATCATCATCACCATCACTATTCCCCAGGGAGCGAGATGCCCGTGTGAAGAGGAAACTGCGGGGCCCAGGGCCAGTAACCACAGAGGCCTATGGAAGTGGAGGTGAGTGTAGTTCCAATGGCAATCAGGCCTGAGACACCAATCCTCCCTAGCCCAACCTGTCCCTCTGTCTCCCCAGATGCACCAGGTGGTCCCTGTGACTCCACCTTTGGTGGGGATGTTCGTGAGACAGACCCAGATCAGGCCCCAGCCCCCAGGGAAGCTGCCCCTGCCCCAATTCCCCCCTGTGGTGGCCCCAGCCCTGAGGCCTACCTCCTGCACCCTGCGGCTTTCCATGGGCCGCCCAGTCATCTTCCAACCAGGTGAGTGAGACAAGGGCACGGGGCTGGTCTGTCCCAGGGTGGGGGTTCTTCCCCCTGTTCTGATCTCTCTCTCTTTAGGAACCCCAGCATCCTAGAAGCACCAGACTCTGGGCGCCCAGCCCCCTACTCAGCTGCATTCTTAGAGCTGCAGCCAGGACTAGGCGGTTCAGGGTACTCATCAACTCCTCCTCCGGCATCCTTTGCCCAGCACTTCCTCCAAGGGAACCCCTTCCCCCTACCTTACCCTGGGCCTGGGGGTTACCTAGATGTGGGTTCCAAGCAGATGTACTGAGCCACTGCTCAGCCTCCCTCCACCTCCCATCACAAACCTCCAGATCCCTTCCCCTCCACCCTGTAGCCCCCTCACATCCACTGGCTCCATCCCCCACACCAAATGGCAGCCTTGGGCCTGCTCCCCCCCCCCCACTTCACACCTTGATTTCACTCCCACCCCCTTCTGGCTTCAAAGCTTAGGCTGGGCTGGTGAAAGTCCAGCTGGGGCCAGCTTCCCCTTCCCTGCTCTCACCTTGGTGTGAATGGAGAGGGGCTCTGCCTGGCCAAATGGGGCCATAGACCAGCATCCCTACCTCCAGGCCCTGTTCCTTGGCTCAGGCAGGTTCCATCCCCTCACCAATGGTGCAAGCCACACCAGTCTATTGTTTTCAGAACCAGAGGATTTTGAATAAAACTCAATAGTGCTCAGGAAACACTGGGGTAATGGTGTTTGGCCCTGGGGGGGCCTGGGTGAGCAAAGGCTTTGTGGGGAGACCCAGGCACTGATCCAGGCGTCCCAGTTTGCGGCTTCTTGATCTTGTGCACATAAATCAGCTTTAGGTCTGTTTCCTCAGCAGGAAAGATGGGGAATCTAGATCTTATAATATAAAGTCTGGAGAATTAAATAAGCTGCCTAGGATAACCCTGCCCTCTAGCTAGCACTGAGGAAGCCTTTGAGGAAGTTACTGGATGGGCCCAGGAAACTGAGGCTGTGAAAGCCCCAAAGTCCCAGCCCATCAGCCCTGCATATCCCCAACCAAGTCTGACATGAACCCAAAGACCATTTTTCTTCTTTTATTAGAATTTTTTTTCCATTTTTTCTCAAAATTTTTATCTAAAAACAGACAAAAGGAAAAAAAGAAAAACAAAAAATTATTGGAAACTTCATGGTTTAAGTGGGGAGAAAGGAGAGGAGGATGGAGCTAAGGCCCCCAAAGGCCTCTCCAAAGAAAGTCCTCATCCTTGAAGTGCCCTCTGGGGGGCAGAGCAGAGCCAGGAATAGCCCCTCACCCAGCCTCCATCTGGGGAAGAGGGCAGAGTCACAGTGGTCCAAGGGCCAGAAGGGCTGGAGGGGGTAGGGATAGAGGGGGTCACAGGAAGTAGTCGGCCACGGGCTTCTTGGAGGGGATGCCCCGTGTTTCTTGGGGAGCAGCCTCGAAGATGATGAAATCTTTCTGGAGATGCTCATCCAGCTCCAAGATGGCTGCCACATTTCCACAGCTGGAAAAGGGACAGTGGTGTTAAGAATTGATCATCTTGGATCCCCGTCCCCATCTGGCCCAACTAGCTCACCGGTAGCAGTAGTTGGGTGCCGACCACACAGTAAGCACAGTCTCATTGAAGTGCCACTTGTAACCTTCCATCACCAGTTGATGGGCCCGACAGATCATGTCAATATCATTGGCTGCATTGAACTGGGCCACCACATCACTGCCAAATAGATAGCCGGCCCCAC
>CAUYON010209067.1:0-17102 GCA_963573935.1 Arctocebus calabarensis | reverse complement strand
GCCAAACTGCATCAAAAATTAGCCGGGCGCTGTGGCGGGTGCCTGTAGTCCCAGCTACTTGGGAGGCTGAGGCAAGAGAATAGCTTGAGCCCAAGAGCTGGAGGTTGCTATGAGCTGTGACTCCACAGCACTCCACCAAGTGCGATAGAATGAGACTCTGTCTCCACACACACAAAAAAAATACAGGTAATGGAAAATAATGTGTCTATGTTTATGAATCTATATTAGAATACATGTTTTTAAGACAAAAGGTTAATTTGGAGTTTTTTTCAGTTATAATTCAGCAGATTCAAACTATATGATCCATCTAGTTATTAATTTTGCACTCAGAGGTATTCACACATCAGAAAAATAAGAGTTGTCTTGGGCCACTAAATACAGTAAATATACAAACACTAATGATTAGCAAAAAAAGGTCTATGCATACTTTCATGATATTTGACACCACGGCACCACAGATAAGCAAAAAAGTCCTCACAAAATCAGCATGCAGCCTACGGGTTGGTCACCCATGCTAGATTTCTGATTCAGATATATTCTTGTCACCAATTTAAACTAATTCTACTTAATGGTCTTTTCCTTCTCTCTTCTAAAAATAATGGTTGTATTTTTGAATGGGGAATAACTTGATAAAAGCTTTTGAGAGAATTGTTGAAAATGGTTATCACAGTGCCCTCCAAATCTAATGATCATAAAAAGATTTTTTCCAATTGATGGTGTCATCTTAATCATTTTTTCATTCTCCCAAGGCTATTAATTCTTATTTTAGGAATAGCCTTTCTGGCCTGTGTGGTAGCTCACACTTGTAATACTACCACTCTGGGAGGCTGAGGTGGGAGGATTGCTTAAGCTTCAACCCCTACCTAAGTATGGGGGAGATCCCATTACTCTTAAAAACAGAAATATTAGCTGGGCATTATGGTGGATGCCTGTAGTCCCAGCTACTTGGGAGGCTAAGGTAAGAGGATCCCTTGAACCCAGGAGTTTGAGGTTGCTGTGAGCAAGGCTGATGCCATGGCACTCTAGCCTGAGTAACAGAGTGAGACTCTATCTCAAAAAAAAAAAAGAAAGAAAGAAAAGAAAAGAAGAATAGTCTTTCTGGTTACTTAGACTCATCTAGTTAGTTTTTAATTCCGGTTTGGAAAAAGAGACAAGTCTTAGAAGTAGTGGGAAAAGGCCTAAAATCTTTTGAGAGAAATGAAGAAAATATTCTAACAGGTCAATTAAAGTTGGGGAAATATGTAAATAGAGAACATTTTGAGCTGAAGAGAAATATTCCTGGCAACTTTTGGCAACTTCAACTTCAATCTTGACTAAAATGATGCAATAACACTTTAAAAGATGGAAATATATTTAGAGGGTAGCAGCATACAAAACAGTGAAAGTTTGTGAAATTTTAAGCAAACAGTACTGCCTTATTTGCTGAGTGCTGACATTGGGTTTGGCACTGAGATAGCATAAAATGATGCAGAGACCTTTAAATCTAGAACAGAAATATCTAAAATGCTCTGGCAGGAAAGATGATTAAATTTAAGTTTTGTTTGGCATAGAACTAGTGAAAGAATGGTAATGGAAGAAAGGCATAGAGTTAGCTTTGCTTTCTATTGGGTTTGTAATTTGATGCAACACATCACAAAATTTTATGTGTAAAATTAACTTAAATTGACTTGGCTATAGTACTTGCTATGCGTGTTGAAAACTGCCTGTAAAAATATAAATTAGGGTCTTAACACCTTGAAATTCCATTTTCAAATTAAAGCAATGTAGATTATATTGAATTTTACTTAAACTGTATAAATTATCATTCTTCCATAAGTAACGACAAATTTTTCTTTTGGCTTTTCCCTTTTTATAGGCACACAAGCAACCTACACCCGACCAACAGTGAGCCCATCCATAGGTCGGATGGCTGCGACTCCTGGAGCTGCGACCTATATGAAAACTACCAGTGGTAGCATCATTACAGTAGTACCCAAATCAGTAGCTACCTTGGGGGGCAAGATAATTAGCAGTAATATAGTGTCTGGTAGGTATATTTGAAATATATTAAAGGTATAGATGACCTTTAGTGAGAAGAAAAAACATTTCACTATTAAAAGATTCTGTTTAAACTCAATTTTCTGCTTAGAAATCTAAAACTTTGTTTTCAGTCCTTATATTTAGGGATGTATTTAATGACTAAATATAGTATTTAGTTTTAGTATTAAATATTCATATATCAAGCTTTTTATAGTTCTAAAATAGACCATTTAGTTGCTTTTAATCAGAATGGAAAAATATGTTTTATATTTGCATAGGGATTTTTTATTCATAAAGTATTCTCTCATTTATCAATCCATTCAGACCCCATAAAACTCTGAGGTAGTTGGTATTGTGCTAAATTTAGAAAGACAGATTTGAGTTTAGAGAGATCAAATTGATCTGTTTGAAGGTGTATAATAAGCTAGATAGCAGAAGAAGTGGTATTTGCTCATCTAAATAAGTTTGAGTGAGCATATTTCATAATTTCAATTACTGATATCACTTTAGTTTATTTTTTAAAACATTTGAATATCGTTATTTGTTTTTCACCATTTATGTTAACTGTTTGCTTCTTAAAAATATTTTATTTGGCCAGTGAAGACTAATCAACTGTCTGTTTAGAATCATACCTAGGTTTTATTGGCTCATTAATCCCTGCAGTATTTGAGGTGTGGCCCTTAATGTGGCATCTCTTTTCAGTGATTATGATTTTTTAATTATAATGATAGACATAAACTCTGATTAAGCAAGCCTTATGGACTTTAGGCCAGTCATATGCTCTAGGTGAGTTGTTCTAACATTTGGAAGTCAAGTGTTTGAAATTACTGGCAGTAATTTGATGTTGCTGATAACTCAGGGACTTAAAAAAAAAAAAAAAGCTGGGCATAGTATTGGCATAAAGCACTATATTAAAATCCGTTAAGTTTGGCTTTGCTTTTAAGTGTGAGAAAAATCCAGTGTTTGCCAGACTGAGGAAGGTGAAACCAAAAGGGAATGAATCACAATACTCCAGCTTTTAGGAGAATATTTTGAATAACAGTTAAATCTTATTACTTGATGATATCTTTAGTATAAAGCTTACTTTATATTATACCTTATTCTGTTAAACATTTGTCACAATGTGATCATGATTTTTATTGGTAGGTAGCTTTTTATGACTTTAAATTCATGACTATATGAATTTATAGTACTGTATAGCTTGAAGGAATGTTTATATCCTATGAAACCTGTTTTCAGACCTTATTCATAAGGTAGTTACTTTGTACCTGGTCAGAGCAATAGAAGTAAGCACATTTTTCTAGAAGAGATGAGATCTGGATATATATCCTATATATGTATGCATGTGATCCACCTTTGTATTTAAATATGAAACCATTCACGGTTAGTTACTATTTCAAGTGCTTAGGTATACACAGGAAGAGTTCTTAAACTGGTCCAGCACAAAAGATATACTTGACATGCAGTTGAAACACTTCATTGCATGGAGCTCATTTTGTCTCTTATCTCTGCTTCACTGTTGACAGTTTTATTCCAAAAAACTTTTCTTCTTGTTTGCTATCAACTGATGTTTATGTTACATCACTATTCTCTTTATAAGGACAGTTTTCTTATTTTATAATATTTTTGTAGTTTCATAATATTAGAATCATAGGTGAGTTTATTACAGTTTTTAAATCTCTTTATGTCTATTTATGATAAACTGATAAGCCTGGTTGAATGAGTTTAGATGGTTTTCTGCCTTCATCTGTTATCAGATGTTGGTCTAGAGTCCTTTCTCCCCCAAACAAAAAAGAAGTACTTTTCTTAAAATATACTCAAACATCTAGCTGTAAGAATAAGAAACAAACAAAAATTCCTCTGCATTGTGGGGAAATTTGGAAAAGACAAAGATATAAAGAAAATTTAAAACCTATGATTTTTACCTATAGAATGTACTAAAATTTAGAATTTTTACCTATAGAATGTACTAAAATTTAGGTGTATTTTCCATTTTTTCCTATTTTTATCTATAAATGTATTTTGTGTATATTTGTTTGTTTAAAATTTAAATTGGAGTCCAATATATTTTTTATCCTTCTTTTATATAGTAATATTGATTTTTTTTTTCTCATGCTAGTTAATGTCTTTTGGCATCTCCTTCAATGACTACATAATATTCTCTCATATGATGTACCATTTTTTTTTTTTTAACCATTTGCTTACTGTTGAATGTCTTAGGTTACTTACAGGTATTTTGTGGGGGGTGGATATCATTATAAATAATCCTGTGATGTACATTATTACACATAAATTATTTTGCGAAGTTCTTAATTCCTCTGTATAATATCCTAGAAGGGAAAGAAGGATAATGCTTCTAAAGTACTTTCTACAAAGGTCGGCTCTTTCTTTTTACTAGAATAGGCACCTAAATGAAGGCATTATTGTCTTTATAGTTAACTCACATCTTAACAGAGTCAAATACAGGTAGTTATGTGTATATGTATGAGATTATCAGATTTGTAGGTCTTGTTGTGAGCTTTGTTGAGGGTTGAAGAACTGTACATATTTTATTATAGCAGAAGATTGGATTCTTTGGAAGTCACTTATTATCTTGACTTTGAGGGCATTATGACCGCCATGGCAAAGGAAGGACTTTATTTTAATTCTCATGTGTCCAAGCAAGGAGCTATTGTTTATATACTTTTTCATTCATTCATTCTTTGAGCAAAGCAACATACAACATTACACAATAGATTGAAATCAGGTGGATTTAAGAATCTGTGAATAGTAAAATCTGAGCCAGTAAATTTATGTTTTTCTGAAAGCCTACCTACCATAATGCCCAAATTTTTACCTATCATCTCTTTAAAAAATAAGAATTTGACTGGCACAAAAACAGAGAGGTAGATGTATGGAACAGAAGAGAGAAACAAGAGATGAAACCAGCTATTTACCATTATTTGGTCTTTGACAAGCCAATTAAAAACATTCAGAATATAAGACTCTTTACTGGACTTTTATAGAATTTATTTTTTACAATAAGTACTGTAATATACTTTTGATTATTTGGTATCCTAATTTCATTTTCAATGACTTTACTTCCAATGAGCAGCCTTTTAAATTCTTATTTTCCCTGAGATTACTAGGAATTACTCCATGTTAGTATCATCTACATGTGTCATGAAAATTCACAATGAAATGTGTCATTAACAAAATATTAAATGGCAATGAACCTTTCACTGAACAGAAGAATATGAAGTAACATTTGTGGAACAAAGCTTAATTATTCATGGTTCTTCAAGATGAGTGTATATGAGGTATATGTAAAGAGAAACTCTAGAAATCAGTTTTTTATTTCAATTACATTTATTTTGTGCCATTTATGCATCAAAGAAATGTAATTGGTATTTTGAAGTATATAATAGAAATATAAGAAATAACCTTCAAATAGTGAGAAAACACTTATGCAAAGGAAAACACCTATATAATATTGAGTGATACATGATATATGTTCAAATGACAATGTGAATAGCATAGTATTAATGATAATGAAAGCTTATTAATGGAAGAGATTAATGGTGTAGGAATAGTGTGAGGTATCGTCATGAGAGTTGCTGATATTTAAATGTACCTTTAAATCGTGTAGCATTTTATTAGAGGAACAGAAAGAGACCACTCTTCTTGATAATTAAAAACATTATGAACATGTATAGGGGCAAGAAAGAGCCATAGCTGTCCACAACAGTGTGAAAAATAGAGGACAGGGTCACACTAAGAAATCCCAGAAGATAAGGTCTTTGAATAGGAGGTTAAAAAAGGAGCTGGATTAATACAGTAGAACCTCCTTGGCTGACCACCTCCTACACTGATCACCTCCTCAAATTGACCTAATTTTCTTAGACCTGACATGCACCCCACTTGTACACATCAGCATAGTAGACCTAGTTCCTGACATTGAACACTTTTGTTTGTTGACCAGTTTGTTATAGTCCCTTGGGTAGTGAACTTACAGAGCTTCCAGTGTATTTCTTTCTCTGAAACATAAAGCCTCATTAAGTATTACCCCAGGGGCCAAAGGATGACTTCCTGGCAATACCATAGGCCTACTCTAAATGATCAAAAGTACCTGCTGTAATGCTAGTATATTGTTAGGTACTGTAGCTAATGCACCTTCCAAAAATGCACCAAGTGTCTGGGGTTGGAGACTTGTGCCCCTGAAATAGATTCCCCAAAGTGGCTACTCAGTAACCAGTTGGTTTTTTGTCAAATTTGCCTATCAAACATAACTTTTCTCTTAAATTCTCATTTTCTTCTTTTCCTATTTTATTTTTCTATCTTTACTTATCTAACACCATATTACCATATGTCTCTCCTAGCTGCTAGTGATATCCAAGGATATCTTTAGTTCCAAGCTAATGAAATTTCTTTTTGCTTATTTGTTTACTTAACAACTATTTATTGGACACCTACTGTGTTCTGAGAAGCTAGTCTAAGCACTTAGATCAGTGAGCAAAGTAGATAAAAATCTGTCTTGGCAGTGCCTGTGGCTCAAAGGAGTAGGGTGTCAGCCCCATATGCTGGGAGTGGCGGGTTCAAACCCAGCCCTGGCCAAAAAAAAAAAAAATCCCTGTCTTCAGAGAGCTTCCATTTAGGTACGTATAGAGAGAAAACATTTCCCATGAAAATAAACCATGGGAAATACTTATTGTCTCCTTTTACAAGCAAAGGAACTCACATTCAGACAGATAAGTGAAATTCCTCAGGTCATACAGTTATTGAGTGGCAAACACACACACACACACACACAATTAAACTCTTAGGTCTTTAATCACAACTACGCACAGTAAAATAATTGACTACATAAATAAAATTATTGTATAAATACAACTTTTCAGTTGGCTTTTGGCTCCTGAAATGCATACCTTTTGTCTCCACCAATTCTGCATATGCTCTGCATCTGGATCTTAAAAGACTGGAACTAATGTTTGTTAAAGATTCAGTGGGATACAGCATGAGGATCCCTAGGGTTAGAGTCTATCACTAATCTTTGTCCCTCTGAAAAACACGTAAATTGAGAACAGGTGGAAATTTGGTTCCACACTTGACAGTTGCTGGATATCAGCACCCTGGACAGATGCTTTCCATCCAAATCCTTTTCAAATGATTCCACAGTAAAGTCCGGCACACTACCTTGTGTTCCCCTGCAGGATATGGCTAACATGACATCTTTAAACATTTTCCTTTAATTCATTGTTCAGAAAATTTCAGAATGATATTTGAATTCAACATTCCAAACAGAACATCTTCTGTGAGTTAAGCAATTAAAAATTGCACAGTCTATAGGACATTATACTATTTTTATTTATAAATTATTTCTATTTATTGACTATAAATACCTCAAATGAATTACCAAAAGTTTATATTTGACACAAGTATTTGAATGTATAGAAACCAGATGCCAAGGAAATGTCTTGATTTAAATATACTTTACTAACATGTATGTTCATTAGAGGACAGGATTATAACTTAGGTAACTTCACTACAATGAGACAAAGAAAATCACTTTAAAAGGGGAGTCCAACCTCCTCTAAATAGAGGTGCTATTTACAAAGAAACTCAGGAAATGAACACATGAGATAATTGGTTTTCTTATTTGGAATTGTGGGGGATAAAATCTTTATTAATTATAAGTGGAGAAGTAGACTTTTTTCTTTTTTTTATCATTGGGGATTCATTGAGGGTATTAGAAACCAGGTTACACTGATTGCATTTGTTAGGTAAAGTCCCTCTTGCAATCATGTTTTGCCCCCAAAATTTGTGGCACATGCCCAGACTCCACCCACCGGAGCAGTAGATTTTTATGTTGATGTTTTGATAAATGATAAGAATTAGTAGAGAGAGAGCTTGTGGATGCTAAGCAGAAACTTTCATCATTTATTGCATGGACATTCCCTTCTGTAAATAATGCTTTTAACAAGTCATGCTATGGTGTGACCTTTGCAATTGGCTATGGTATAGTTTACACATGGAAGAATTGATGTTTGTAACTCTTAACTTGGCAAAGATAAGCATACATATAAATCTTTGCTAAAAGAGAAGGTAAATAAGCTACCCATGAAAAATAAAGAAGGAAGAAGAAAAAGGGAAGGAAGAAAATGAGTTAACAGAAAAAAAGAAAGAAAAATATCTGACGTTCCATTATGGAGAAATCTTGTTAGCAAAGTGAATAAAATCAATTTTCTAATTTTTTTTTAGTATCACCTAATTTCTTTTTTTAAAGTTTCAGAATATTACAAGAGTATGCACATTTTGGTTACATCATTTGCTTTTGCACTTTATAAGTCAAAGTAATAAATATGCCCTTCAATAGCACTCTGGGAGGCCCAAGTGGATGGAGTGCCTGAGCTTAGGAGTTGAGACCAACCTGAGCAATAGTGAGACCCATCTCTAAAAAAATAGCCAAGAATTGTGGCGGGCACCTGTAGTCTCAGCTACTCAGGAGGCTGAGGCAAGAGGATCACTTGAGCTCAAGAGTTTGAGATTGTTGTGAGCTATGACACCATTGCACTCTACCAAGGGGGACAGAGTGAGACTCTGTCTCAAAAAAAAAAAAATTGTCTTTCACCCAGAATATATGTTCATTGCACCAGGTAGGTGTGAATTTACACAACCTCTCCTTCCCCCTCCTACCTATTTAATTTCCTTTGGGTTTTGCTTCTATCTATGTACTTGAGAGTTTATTGACTTGTTTCAATTTAGTACTGAGTACATGAGGTACTTGTTTTTCTATTTTTTGTGACACTTCACTTAGAAGAATGATCTCCAATTCTGTCTGGGTTTTTACGAAAGATACTAAATCACCATCTTTTTATGACTGAGTAGTACTCCAGGGCATACATATCCCACAATTTATTAATCTGTTTGTATATTAGTAGACACTTGGGTTGTTTCCACAACTTTGCAATTGTGAATTGTGCTGCTATAAACAATTGAGTGCAATTGTCTTTTTCATAAAATGTCTTTTTTTCCTTTGGGTAAATACATAGTAGTGGGATTGAATAACCAAAACTGAGGTCAAGTTGTAGTTCTTTAACTTATCTCCATACTACTTTCCATAGAGGGTATACTAAATGTCACCTAATTTCAAACACATGATATATATGACAAATGAAATGTGGAAGGGCAACACAGAAGTTGTATATGATGACCTGAAAGTTTTCTCTCGCCCTTGAAATCTTCCTTTCTACAATATATTGGTTGTTTTGATAGAGTAGACGACTGACCATTTCCAAGATGGGGAAGTCCATACATGTAACCAGCTTCTCAAAGAGTATCTCTAACCATCATGTAAACTAGAGTAATCTGTACATGAGTCAGCTAGGGAATTAAGCTTGTCAAGTGTCTTGAATGTGACTGTGCACTTCATTCTTCCCACAGTTATTGTCAGCCAGGTCTTGTGGCAATATCTAGAATAGAAATTAAAGAGGATAATTTTAGAGTGGTTCAAAGCATAGAAATTACATCCAGTGATCCACACAACAGCTTTGAAGGGCAAGTATGAACAGGAAAATCATGTAGAAAAAGCAAATGTCTTCAGTTTAGTTGGAATTGTAATACTGTTTCTTCCTAACCATGGCCCTTCAGCAAAAAACTTAAATTTGCCAAGCCTCAGATGTTCTTTACCTGCATCAGGGAGTAGTTATACTAATCTAAGGTCATCACTGTGATGATTACATAATACTGTTTATCTGAAAGCTCTGTGCAAATTCTAATTTACTAGAAATATTAGGAGATAGTATATGCTTACAAGAGGAGCAGAATGGCTAAGATAAAGATAGCATAATATTTCTTTGCATTTTTGTTGCATAATAAAATGTGCTGCAAATCTAAGGCCTCAAATTTTACCATGGTTTATATGTGTACAATATAGATGGAGAGTTTGGAAATATCAGAACCAAATTTCCTTCAAAATTTTTGGTTCATGAGGATAGTAAAGAAAAGTAATGGAATAATGGAATATTCTTTAACCTTCCTATCTATCTCATGCTGGCAAATTAATGTATACAAAAATGTGTGCGTGTGTGTGTATTTGACGTGTGCATGAATGCTTGGTGTGTATGAGCAAGCATGTGTTTACATATGTGTGGATGTATGGCTATGTGTGTCTAAGTGTGTATGTGTGTGGTGTGTGTGTGATATGCATTTGTATGATTTGCAGTGTGTACATGGTACATGTCTCTCTGGTACTTGTAACATGTATATGGCAGGGCCCTTATGTGGGTGCAGTGCACTCATATCTGTAATGAGGCTCTGAAACTGACACTTCTATTGAACTTAAGTGTACTCTGGGAAAAGTACATTTATAATATTTATTTATTTTTCTTTTGCTGCAGCACAGGAATGAAGGAGTATATATCCTTTATTTTTTTGTTCTGATGTCATGACTTGAATTCATCTCAGTTTTATGAATGTCCAACACCTGAAGTTGCCTTGTCCCAACAACAGTAAAAAACAATTAATAACATTTTATAAACTGAACGAGCGTATTAGTGTTTCTTATTGGAAAGACGTTTGGAGAATACTCAAAGATCTAAAAATAGACTTGCCATTTGACCCTACATTCTTCATTCTTAATGCCTTAATTATTCTTTTCCCCAAATGTAGATTTCTTAGCAAAAAAAAAAATGCTGTAGGTTTCTTTTAATGACCACTAAACTTAAAGAATTTCAAGGAAATATAAATTTAAGCAGTGTTCACCAAACAGAAGTGAATATTTACATTTTGTGATTTTTACGGTAATAATAATAATCCTTATTAATGGGCTTTGTTATTAGGCATTTACAATGTGCCAGAGACTTTATCTATCTACCATGTACTAATACCCCTCCTTTCACAGATGAGGAAAGCTGGGACCCAAGAAGTGATTAACTGGTTCACTTATGTATTGGCAGAACCACAACACAAAAGAAACCACCTCACTACATCATTAAGAATACAAGATCAGAGATGATCTGAATTTAATCTGAAGTAACTCAAGATACTCATCATATATACATGTATATGAAGAAGATACTGTAATATCTGATATCAAGTTGCTTCTCCTTTTCACTAAGAATGATGCTTAACAAAAAAAGCCAGAAACATGGGAAGTCTCTCCATGTCTGCTCAAGATTGCTCTTCAGTCATTTCTAGTGTGTAGATTCTCTAATAAGTCCTCTAAAATCCTTTTAGCTCAGGGGCCTCTTCGCCCACTATCATCAACACTGAATTCTGTGCTGAGAGTATGCCTTTCTTGTGTCTGGTGACATATAACTGAGTTTTTCATTTTCTTTTCTTTATACATATGAATAGTTTACTTAAAATCTTTAGCCATACATTTCTATAAATGTTTTTTTCTCCCAATAAGCATGTTCAATACAAAGTGTATTGAATTTGTATTTGCTTTATTTTTAATATTTTGGTAACTCTCCATTCTTTTTTTTTTTTTTTAACTGAGCCCTCTTTATTTGATCCTTTGAATTCTTCCTGAGATCTGCTGTGTTTTATACATCATGGTGATGAGATTACACAGTTTGCCACTTTTTAAAACGAAAGTCACTTCTGGATTAGAGTAACAACTGAAGGTATTACTTATTAATGAGTCCCATAAAAGGTTAATGTTAAGAATGCAAGTACTTAAATCTTCCTGTGAAATGTGTGATGGAAAATTTATTTTTAAGGACAGAATCTTGATAAAAATCCTGCATCCCACTCTGCCATCCTTCACTCATTTTAAGCTCTAAGATAGAATTAAGTGGAACCCAGATATCCCAATGCCAGTTTTGTGAGATAATTATGCTTATAATAAACTTACTTTTATTTATTTATTATTTGTTCATCAACATATCTATCCATTCGTTCTTTCGCCCAACCATTCGTGTATTCATTGTGATAAAAACTGGCCTGATCTTAAGCTGTGGAAGGCAAAGTAGAAAAATTTAAGAGACCTGGGGAAAAGGTGGAGTGGACTCAATTAGGATACCTCTCTGTGCAGAAGATAAAGCAACACATATTTAGTATGTTATCTGAGATCATAGAGATGGAAGAAAGGGAAAAATTAATCCTGTTACTATTTATGTATGTACAGAGGTGTTATGTGTGGATGGTAGGGTAGGAAAGAATATTATGGATAGAGCATTGGACACCACAACTGAAATGAGAAAGGGTTTTCCATTAAATTTAGCCTCCTGCTAGGGATTGGGAGTGAGAAAATTAGGTCCTGAAAAGAAGTAATTCTTTGGAAACTTAAAACTTGCCGATAGTGGCAGAGGGGTACCATATTTGAAGAGTACCTGTCATAGTAAAATAAGTGCCTCTAAAAAAGATCATGCCAGATTTGTTGGGGGCAAATGCTAATCTTTGAAAGAATTCCTATTTAATTCCTGGTATAGGTAGAAGATAAAATGACTCACCCTATCTTTTGTTTTAACTTGAATAATAAATATTCTTACGCAGTGTTCTTCAGCGAGTTTAATTTGTGGGACATTAAAAGGCATGAGACACCTTCAAAATGTCTTTTCCTCACACTTGGCTCTCATTGAAGTCAAACAAACAAACGAAATAATATTTTGCAAATCTTATCAAGAAGCTTCTATCATTCATTAATATTCTTTTAATCTCCCAATTTCAGCACTTTAATTTAGTTGATGTCTCTAATTTACATAGAGACAACATTCTTAATGGATTTAATTCCAGCTTCTGTCTTTGTAGCAAGCCTATTGTTATTTATTGATTTTAATTAATATATGCAGACCTCAGATTTTAGCTCTGCCAGCCAAAAGGTCTCTGGGATGGCCTTGCCTTTTGCACCAGATTTTAATGATTTTTTCTCTCCAAACTTGGTCCTGGCAGCCTAACTTGAATTCACATATTTATTAATTCATGTATTCAAAATATTGATTGAGTACTTACTATGTCCCAAACAATATACTGGGTTTGTTTGTAGAGGGAAAATGAAAATACGCACATAATAGAAAAGGAGAGGCTCATTCCTCATATCGAATGGTATAGGAAAATATCTCTGATGAAATAACATTTAGGCTGAATCCAGAGGAAAGAGAACAATGCTTTATAGAAATTTTAGAATGAAGGGATTTGCAAGAGGTGGAAGTAATGCGTGACAGTTCTTTGTCTGGGGGGAGCTTTTTTGTGTGTAGCTTGGGGCACATGAGGAATGCGAAATGCAGAGTGTTAGAGAAGTCGGCAGGTATCTGTCTGTGTGGAACTTGAGAAGCCAGGATGGGAGTTTGTTTATTATTTAATATGCAATAAAAATAAGTGGAAAGCATTTAGACAGGAAAATAATGGAATCCTCTTTATATGTGACAAAGAATACACAAGATTACAGTTTTTGTGTCAGACAGCCTCAGGTGTTTAGTATGTGAGCTTTAAAGTCAGATGAATCTGGTTAGAAGGCCAAAGTCTTGTCCTTTACAATGTACTTAAGTGAACTGATCTTTGGATATGTGGTCTGTTAAAATAAGAATGATAACCAATTCTTGTCCTTTACAATGTACTTAAGGGAAGTGATCTTTGGATATGTGGTCTGTTAATACAGGAATGATAACTCATGTGGTCTGTTAAAACCTATTATTCATGAGTTTTTTTGAATAGATGGAGGCATTGTAAAAAACACAGCAAGGTTCTAGGCATTGTAGATATTCAACATATGCATTTTCTTCAATTTGATGTAAATCTATAATTTATATTAGGTAATCATAGCTGTGTAAGGAGCATGTAAATATTGATTACATAGGGCATCTTATTTTATTCAGGGAGAGGGGCAAGATATCACATTTTGAGCCCCTTTTTCAAGTTCATTGAAATATAAATTACTTGCACTCATATTCACTCTGGGTGAACAATTCAGTTGGGAAAATTTATAGTCATTTAACTACTACCATAATAAAAATAGAAAACATCTCATTACACCAAAATAATTCCCTCATGTCCCTTTTCAATCAGTCCCTTCCCTCTACCAGAAGAGAGGTCCCTGACAACACCATTTCTATTTTGCCTTTTCTAAAATATTATACAAATGAAATCATGTAATATGCTATCTTCTGTTTCTAAATTCTTTCATTTAACATAATGCTTTTGAAATTCATTTCTATTGTTGTATGTACCAATTTTTCATTCACTTTGTTCTTGCTGTTGAGAATATTACATTGTATGAAAATACCACAATTCCATTCATCACCTAATGGACATTTAGGTTATTTTCAACCTAGCTGTTGTTTAGGTTGTTTTTGGCTATTTTTAATAAAGCTGTTATAAATGTCTATTTTCAGGTCTTTATGAAGACAGTTGTTTTAATTTCTATTTGGTAATTTCCTATAAATGTTTTCACTTAAAATGAGTCTATATTATCTTTTTAAACAACTGTCCAATTGCTTGCCAAAGTGGCTATTCCATTTGATACCCACACCACTAGTGTGTGAGACTACCAGTTTTTACCTGCATATTCTTCAGAAGTTAGTTGACATTGTCTTTTTTTTTTTAATTTTAGTGAATCTGGTTGGTTTGTAAGGCAACTCAGTGATCCTTTTAAGATGTAAGCTAATTTAATTTGTGATTCTAGCAAGTTTAATTACTGTTTATGCCAAAGCAGGCAAGATAGTCTTCATCCTTTGTATTCCTCTAACTTTTATTCATTTGGTAAATATTTACTGGCACCTACTAAAGGTTCTTAAGGAGTTTTGGTAATGGAATGTGACACCTGCTTGGAAGACCCAATGGCTTGATGAGAATACAGGACTTGCATAAAGGACATTTGCCTAATTTAGCCTAAATATTTTAAGATTGTTGATTCTATTGATCCATGAGCATGATATATTTTTCTATTTGATTATATCCTCTGCAATTTCTTTCCTTAGTGTTTCATAGTTCTTTATGTAGAGGTCTCTCCCCTTTTGGGTTTAATATATTTCTAGATATTTTATTTTCTTTGTTTGTATTATGAAAGGTATTGAATCTTTGGTTTGATTCTCAACTGCTGTTGGTGTATATGAATGCTACTGACCTTTACACATTGACTTTGTAACCTATGACTTTGATAAATTTATTTATCCATTCCAGGAGTCTCTTGGGAGAGTCTTTGGGATTTTCTAGATAAAAGATCATTCTATTAGCAAAGAGCAATAATTTGACATCTTCTTTTCTTATTTGGATACATTTAATTTCTTTTTCTTGCCTGATTTCTTTGGATAGGACTTCCAGCACTGTGTGGGAAAGAAGTGGTGACAGTGGGCAATCTATTCTGGTTCTAAGCAGAAATGCTTTGAATTTTTCTCCATTCACTATGATGCTGGTTTATGATATATGACTTTTAGAATACTGAAGTATCTATGTCTATTTTGTTGAATGTTATTATTATAAAAGGGTGTTCGATTTTATGTATTTATTTATTTATTTATTTAGGTTTAGCAATACTTATTACTTTATCACCCATGGAAATCACATGTATTTTCAATTCACTTTAGTTGTTGAGATTCTCAAAATAATGAATACACCATTCAGCATTTTCATAATGCAGTAATTATACTTCCTACCAGATTACATTTAATGTGATTCATGATAAAAGGGATGCTATATCACAAATTTACTTTTAAAATATTTTAATAACTGTATTTCCAAATAACCGATTTTGTTATAATCCAATGCATTTTATTTTATTCACTTTAAAAATGTTATTCTGCATTTTATTTTATTCACTTTAAAAATGTTATTCTGCATTTCTGATAAAAAAGCATATAATCAGGCTCACATTGCTCCAAGGTCCATGGCACAAAAATGTTAAGAGCCTTTCCTCTAAGGTACAGATCCATCATTCATGTATAATTATGTCACAAGGAGAAGAATTAAATGTTTGCAACTTTTTACTTTGCCATAAAGCAAATTATAAAAAGATATACAGCACTGATAATGAATATTCAACCTAACCATATTATTTAATTTCTAAATTGAGTTTCCCAATAAGTACTACAGCAAATTTATTTAAATACGAACTGCAATCTCACACGTGGCATTCAATAACAAAAACAACACTCACTCATGGAAAACATACAGGTACTCATTGTCTATAAAAATGAATCAAGATTGCAAAATGTCTTACAGAGAAACTCAGTGCTCACATATCTTAAAGAAACTAAATCAAAGATAGCACTATTTTCCATGTGTCTATAATTTTTTTTTTTTTTAAGAATTGCTTTAATGATTGGCTGGTAGCAAGCATCCCTTTCTGCTTTCCCAGTTTCACTCCAGGCTCTCACAAACTGTTTCAATGTGGATTTTAACTTATCTATGTCAAAAGTAGATGCTTACATGATCTTTCCATTCCCATCTTGTCCATATTCTTTATTTTCAAACATATGTATGTGGTCATTCACAGTGGTCAGTAGTATTTCTTGATTATGACCAATACATTTCCGAATCTTAACCAAGTGAAGGAGAAACTGAGGAAGTAGTTTCTGTTGATTACCCGGGAGTGATCGAAATTGTCTTTCTGTTCATTTTACTGGTTCATGCATACTGATGCCGTAGCAGCAGAAGGCATTAGTAATTTGCAGAAGAGCTCTCGAGCCTCTCTTCCTCCTCCTTGGAGCCCAAAAGCCCAGTGGAGAACTGTGCTTCCACTGCCTCTTTCCCACTGCGGCCACTGCCGCTTCCCCTGCAGCCCTCCAGCAGCTAAGAGACGGTGGTGGAGGGCGCTGCTGTCAGGGCATCGCCGCGACAGAGGCCCTCTGCCAGACTTGTTTGTGTCTTGCTGCAAGCGAAAGCGTAGTGGTGGTTGCTTGGCCTTCCTCTTGATGGCACCAGCCATGGACTTGCATCCAGCTTGCAGTGTGCTCCTCCCCATCCACCCTCAGGCCTCCAGTGCTAGATTTTTCTAAATGCTTTTTCTGCATCTCTCGAGAAGCTCATGTGGTCTTTATTTTTGCTTCTATTTATATGGTGAATTACATGTATGGATATGTGTGTCTTGAACACATATCCTTGCATTTTGGGGATGATGCCCAATTGATCATGGTGGATAATTTCTTGCTTTCCTTTCTTTCTTTGTT